>JAQGAX010000156.1:0-22259 GCA_034698105.1 Plectus exinocaudatus | reverse complement strand
CGCGAAGGACCACCCATCGTTCACGTCGACACTATAGAATCTCCCAAAGCTGTCTTCGTCCGGCGAAAATCCCCCACACGTATTCCGACCGCTCCCGCTGTAGCTCAGAAAGTCAGCGATGGTCGTCCAGCACTGAAACTACTGAATCCACATCCGTTAGCTTATAAGGCTCGCAAGAGTCCGATTCCCTCTGCTCGAGAGCCAGCGTGGAAGAAGACGCGTGCTCAGTGGCTGCCACGAGCATTCAGCGGTCCGTTCGGCGTCTCCCTGAAACCGGTCGACAGAGAAGCTCATAAGCGACGACGACCAACTCCAAGTGTAACTAGCAGCGGACAGAAGAGCCCTTGGGCCCCGAAATGGCGTCGGCTCGAGGGGTAAGCGCGCGCGGCCGTCGGTCGGTCGGTCGTCAGACCGCCGGACTGGCTGGTTTGTGTTCCTTGCTGGTAGAGGAGAGGTTAGAGGTGGCGCAGCGGGCGATGGTGCGCTCCGATGCGGGCAGAGGCGGCGGTCCCTTGCTAGCACTGGGCTGCTGGCCGTGGGTCGAGGCACGGAACAAAACCAGGCAGTCCGGCAACGACCCACTGGCCGGCGGCCCGTTCCCTTCCCCGTCACCAATGCCATCATCTTCGTGTGTTTGCAGCGAGGAGGAGGAGGAGGCCGAGGCCGAAGAAGAGGGTGAAGAAGAGGCCGCCGAGGAAGAAGCCGAGGAAGATGCCAGGTAAGAAGAGCGGGGTTTTCATATTCAAATGATTCTTGTAACTTCATTTTATCGCGCATTTTCAGCTTTCTCTGATCTTATAGCAATCGTTTCCTTAGCACAATCTACTATCTAACTCAACGAATGTTGTTTTAATGTTCACATCTTCTCAACTGAGTCATTTCGCACAAATTACTGAACACTCGAAAGAGATAACACATGATTCATCTCTATCTATCTCTATTTCTTCTCATTTAGCCATCAGGAGGAAGAACACCATGAAGAGGAAGTCAAGTAAGGCTTTCATCTCTTTCTTCTCGCTGTGACGTTGACTTTCCTTCTTGTCTAAACCAAAACTGATATGATTTGATTGTGTTTCTGTGCTTGTCTTGACACTATCACTATGTGTTTCCTTTGTCATGTTACGGTTTTCATCTGTCCAACGATTCGATGCTGTTGTTTCAACTAGCACACTGGAGGTGGTTTCTATTTTCAGGGAAGCACCAAAGTAAGCCATCGTTCACTGTTTGATCTGACTACTTGGCACGCGAGTTGATCGACTTCTTGTATGCGCACAACCAACTAATAACATGTGTGGTCGATTCTGCGATCTTTCTACGAGTTCTTCTCTGTCTTCTTCCGATTACTACATACGACAACCACAACGGAACATAAGTTCCAAATCAACTGATTGCTTTGTTTTTCGACACTGTCCGATCGTACTCTTCTTGTTCGAACGAAGAACCACCTGCGACTGATTCCCACTGCCTATTGTGTTACTCATCGATAGACTAATCGTTCTTTTTTAGGCCAAAACGAGTGGTTCACCAAGAAGAACCGGAGGCTGCGACGATTACTGAGGCCGAAGCTGCCATGCTGGTTCGACGATTGTCTCGATTCGGCTGGTACACAACATTATTTGTTTCGTTCAGGCTGCCAAGAAGCGCCACGAGGAGGAAGAAGCCGCCAAGCTGCTCGACTACGAGGAGCGCCGTCAAGTGGAGCGCGAGCGCGAAGAGGAGGAACTGCGCATCTTGAAGGAGAAACAGGCAGATCAATTCTTTGGCAATTGACGATATTATTGTGAATGCTTTCAGGAGCGTCGTCGCCTCGAGCGCGAGGAGGAAGAACGCGAGTTCGCCGAGCGCCGTCGACAGGAGGAAGAGCGTCGCAAGACCGAGGAGGATGAGCGCAAGGCGCGCATGGAGGCCGACAAGCGCAAGAAGGAGGAGGACAAGCGCAAGCGCCAGCAGATGATGGCCGGCTCCTTCGCTCCCGGCGCCGCCACCGGCACTGGTCGCAACTTCGTCATCCCGGAAAAGGTGCATTACTCTCATTATTGGCTCGACTAAGCAGAATCCGTTGCAGCAAACCAAGGGTGACAAGTTTGGTAACATCGTGCAAGCCAAACAGGAGATGGGCATGACCAAGGAACAACAGGAAGAAGCCAAGAGCCAGTACCTCCAGGCCTTGGAACGAGGCATGCAATCAGATGTTTCTACCATGCAAGTGCCGGATCTGAAGGACAGAATCAAGCAGATGCATCAGCGCATCTGCAAGCTTGAGGCCGACAAGTACGACTTGGAGAAGCGTCACGAGCGCCAGGAGTACGATGTGAGCTGAAAAATTCTTTGGTGCCGATCGAATGTTCAACAATGACAACTGGTCGCTTTGCAGCTGAAAGAGTTGAACGAACGTCAGCGCCAAATCGCTCGCAACAACGCGCTCAAGAAGGGTCTCGACCCTGAGGAGGCGTCGTCGTCCAAACACCCGGTAAGCGTGCATGGCAATTCCTCTGTTGGGCAACTATGCTTTCGATGACTCCTTGGTGGCGGTCTTCTCTCTTCCGTTGACTTTCCGCTGTCTGTTTCAGCCGAAGCTGCCGGTGGCGTCCAAGTACGACCGGCAAATCGACCGTCGTTCGTACGGCGACCGCGTCATCTTGTTCCAAAACGTGAGCGGACCATTCAGCCTCGTTTCTCTTTCAGCCAAAGGTCTCCGTGGCCAGCAAGTACGATCGTCAGACAGATCGCCGTAACTTTTCTGAGCGCCGGGCAATGTTCGAAAACGTGAGTATAGTCGTGAGACTTAGTGAGCACGCATGACTGAGTACGGTAGAAAAGGAAGTCGGTGACGGTGATTCTGAGTGGTGCTCTCTTCGCTTGCTTCATCCCAGTTAATGACGACGACAATAACAAGCCTGACGCATTTCTCGCTCTGATCATCTGCTCTGTCGCCCTCCTGCCAAATCTATTCGTTTCTCCTTCGACAATGCTCAGCCGACCAGCAGCCGCCGCCCGCAAATCGACAGGCTTTTTATCGGTTGAGGTGCACGCAGAGTTCGGTCGACGCACGCAAAGTAGTCATGAAAGGGTGACGTTGGTGGAAGGATACGCTTGACTGATCCTCTTAGCTAAGATTAGGTCGAACGTAAATTACAGAAGAACGCCTACCCCTGCTTCCCGAACGTGCCACCACCACCGGTCATCTTGGAAAAGACTATTCTAGCGTACATCAAGAAGGACGTCTACGGTGATGACGAAGTGGAGGTAGAGTCGTAGCTCTATTATTTTGTTCAGTTCTCTCTCACAAACTTGCCTTATTTCTTAGGAAGAAGAAGAAGTCTACGAAGAAGACGTGGGTGGCTTATTTTAGCTCATTCGCCGTTCATTGTTAGCTGCCTGATCTTTTTCAGGAGTAACAGGACATCGTCGCCCGTTAATCAACTGAAACCGTGCCAACGAACGCTCTTAGCGCGCAGTAAACCTACGCAAACACATGTAGACAGTGAGATGAAAGTGCGAGTAGGCGGCTAGTAGGCAATCAGTTCACTCGATTCAACTGAATTTTCATTACCTCGCTCGTGTTCTGATAAATCACGCTTCTCATCTGCCAACAAACAGTTCAAAGGAGAAGTGCAAACGAACATTGTCGCTCAACGGCCACGGAGACACGTCAGACTGGAAACAGCTCATTTGCACTGCTGGCAGCACAGTCATTATAGCGAGTACTTGTGGTGATGATTTGATATTTAGCCGAAGCGCCCAGCACCGATCAGCTTGCTGCACGGTTCTGGCCGCCCGCCAGCCGAATGGGGACGCCGCGAGAACGACGAGCTCGAGCAGCTGCGTAAGAACCTCGAACCGCCCAAGTACGTCGAACAGGTCAAGGCCGAAGGCGACGCTGCCAAGCCGCCGGTGCAACCCGTGCCCATGGCCGCCGCTCCAGTTGAACTCGTGCCTGCCGTAAGTCATTCATTTCCAGTACTAACAGTCCATACCATAAACAAAAATGCGCAATTTCGCGCAGACTTAAGTGAGTCTACTACTTGACCGTCAAGAACAACAATTGCAATAGTTTACATAAAACTTAAAGATTTTTGGCTGAAAAGAGCGACTTTGAATTTTTGGCTTATAAGACTGAAAAGAACGATTTCTTCCCTAACAAAGTGAGTGTGGGGGCTTCTTTGTTCAGGGCTTGTCCAGGTGTCCAGGAACTGAGCGGCCCCCAAGGTCTGTTTCCGGGAAATACGGACAGAAGCCTGTTTGACTTTGCAAACGTCAAAGAACGAACCTTTTACGGAACAAATAACAGCATTGCCTGTGATTGCACATATGAATATAATGAGATCGTTATGGTTGCATTGCGCAGTCGATCAGTGGAAATGACCCAAGCAAATATGACCAATAGATACTTTTCATTTTCTAAAGACAAGGTCACGCTAGAGCAAATAGGACGGTATAGCCATTTATTTTAAGTGTGAACTGGTGGACTAAATGCCTTCTTTGTGCTGTCATCATCGGTTTTTTAAATACCGCATCCGATCTGAACCTACAGTAGTTATTAAAAATCTTGTCAACGACGATGCCCAACTCTGAAAACTCCTCTTAAACACAAAATTTCAACCTTCTACCGGAGTTGCATGCGCGTGTGTAAACTTCGTGAATTTTACTGGGCGTCGTGAGCGTCGTGATGTTTTCGGTCGTGAGGGTCATGACGTCGGGAGGTTTCTTAATTGCCCACGCGGCGTCCGAATTGATGCCGCACGTCAACGTTTCAATCAACGCTTTCTCGTGTTCGCAATTTTAAAAACTAAATATATAACTTGTAGATAAAAATAGCTCTTTTCACCCATCAGTTTCATCCAAAACTAATGCAAGTTTTACGCTCAACGCTCGAGTCAAAATTGACTCGATTTAGTACTGCGTCGAGTTGTGCATTATTAATTTTGGTTGTGCAGACACTGCTAACTGACGATCGTGGTCGTTTCAGCCCGAAGAACCGCCGGCTGCCGCACCACCAGCAGCCGAAGCCGTGGCTTGAAATAGCTCAATGACTATAGCGGCGTCTTCGGGACATAGAGCTCTATCGGCGGCATTTGCCAACAGATATCTTGCACTCGCTCTTCATGCCTATGTTTCAACGAGTAGTCGATTAGGATTAACTTCCAGTACTATCTGCGCTCGCTTCTTGCCGTTCAGTACCATACCAACGATAACCAGCGGTTGACACTCTCGCGTATTTCGACAATAATTGAACAAACGTAGTAAACTAAGCAGTGACTTCGTCTTATTGATCACATCGCACCACATTCGTCCTACGCGCGCAACGGTTGCCATAGAAACATAACATGCCGCACATATCGTCTGCATTTCGTTCAAGCTGTTTGGTTTGTTTTGCTAGTATTCTATTTGTTCGAGATGAGCGGCATAAAAGAAGTAATGCCGAAGGCAGGTCTGCTATTCCAAGAGCAGACGCTCAATCCCGTCCTCTGCAAACCGAAACTATTGCCGCTCAAGTCGGTAACACTGGAACGCCTCGAACGAATGCAGAAGGACGCTCAGGAGAAAATGTGGGAGATGGAAAAAGAACTCGTGAAGGCTTCCGAAGCAGTGAGCACTATTTAAAATGTTGCGCGCAGGCTCGGGGCCAGAAACCAAAGGTTGGGGGAGGAATTCCAAAAGACGGGGAAAACTCTAAAGAAAGAGAAATTTTAAATTTTTATCAGAATTGTTGAGGGGAATCTGAAAGATGGGGAATTTTCCCCCGTGTACCCCCTAGCACCGCACCTGTTTGTGCGTATGAGTCATGCATGTGGTACGGTATGTGTTCAGACAAGGAAGAACGGATGATTGCTATTTCCGGAATGCCCAGTGACGGGCGCTTTTTTAAACGACCGCTAATCACCGTTCGTCTGTTACGCTATTGCGTCACTGAACCGCACGCTGCCAATGCCTCCAACTGACCGATTAATCCTCTGCTGCAGGCTGAAGCTAATGTCGACAAAGACGACCAGGGCCCTGTCGCCGATCCGTCACGGACGGACGTATGGCGCGCCGAAGATGACCAGCAGCAGCAAGAAGACGGCGAAACGTAACGGGCCACTAGTGATTAGATATGCACACTTAAACTGTTATAATTTATACCGCTATAGCGCACTATTTCGCACAGTCTGGGGCGCTTTCAAAAGCAATGATCCGTGTGCGACATTCGCTTGAATGAAGATTGTAGGCGAGGGTTGAAGGTGCCTGCGCAAAGGTCAGCATGGAAGCGGATGACGGTACGCGTGTGTATGAATGACAGGGGCCTATTTCACTAAAGGGCAATCGTTGAGATCTGTGCTCTGCCGGCTGAGTCTCTTATGTGAACCATATCTGACATTATATCTAAGGTATGAGATGCAGCAATCTCAGCGACTGTCCTTTAGTGAAAAAGGTCCCAGTAACTATGAGCGAAGCTTCATCTTTCATTGCGAAATTTTCTTAATAAAACCCCGAAGTCGGGTGGGCGTGACTGTTCGAGATGGTTCAGACTGCGAGGGAGTGAATTTGCTGCAGAACATTCGAAAAGCAAATGGCATTGTTTCGTCTGCACTGCACGTAATCTGGCAACGACGATCAAATAAGTACGCTATTTATTCTTCGGCAATCATTAACGCAGTCTTCAGCTACTGTAACAAGATACAACTGCACAAATATCGTTTGGAGACAGATGAATGAATACAGTATACCCGGGATGTCGGACAAAGACGTCGCGTGGCAGACGGAAAGAAGGGGCTGTGCGCGAGATGGCAATATTTCAGATGTGCAATCACAGCGGAAATGCTCAGTCCGGATAAACAACACTGTTGCGCCAAAGGCTCCAACAACAAAATCATTGTATGCAGAGTCTATTTTTGTACTCATGAGCGATGTATAGTAATGGTTGGCGAGCGATGGACAACATCTCGCGATATAATGCAAGTGACAAATTATGGAAACGAATTTGAGTAGCGTTCAGTAAGACTGCATCAGCCGCTGGGCAGAAGCCCATCAAACAGTCGCTCGACTTCAGGACTCTCCGGCAACCGCACCTTCGTTCTGAAACACAATCGAATGAAGCTTTGCCGCTATGTGCGGCTTTACTTACTTCCGTCGGATAGAAGAACACTTCAACTTTGTCTTCACCGTGTAGATTCTTTGCTGTACAAGTGTAAACACCGATATGGCTCCACCCTGCAGACTTTATCAAGAGGTCGCCATTTGGCAATGGCTAAATTGGAGCAAATGATGAATGATCATGTTAGTTGAAAAGTGAACATTGCTGAGCACCTCAAAGGTTTCATCAGCGGCGATAGGGTTGAGTTCAACGTCGAGCCAAGTGATGACGGGTGCGGGGTTGCCTTTGGCGCGGCAGTAAAGCTGAACTGAAGCGCCCGCTTGTTCGAACCGCCCATCAGTCCACATATAGATCTGCGCCGCGCTCTCGCCCTGCTTGGCTATTGTCCCATCTTTCTTCGACTGTTCGCATCGGGTTGCCTCAACACCTGCACAACGACTGATATTCTTACACCCATCAACCTCTTTCTATCCAGATCACCAACCCTGCACGACTTCCACCGCTGCCTTCGAAACGATTTGTGTGTAGCCGTTGTCAGCGACGCAAGCAAATACACCGTCTAATTTTTCGTCGACGCAGGGCAGCGACAGTCTCGAGACGGTCACGCCGTTCTGAATGGTCGTCAGACCGAGGTTCTGCACCTTTTCGACAAGGTTGTGATCGTTGTCGTGCAGGCCCTGGACGATCGGCACGCTATTGAACGTCCAGCCGATCGTCGGCGGCGGAATACCGATCGCTTCGCAGGTAAGCTGCAGTTGTTGACCGGACATCACCTTGCCACCCTGCGCCGTATTGGTAAACCGAACGAACGGCTTCTCTAACAGTGTATCTGTAAGTAAATCGCGTCATTATCGAACCAAAATAAGATCAGTGGTGAAAACAGCACTTCGATCAATTTCTCTGGCGATCTCATCGAGTTGGCTGACGTCGGCAGATCGCTAAAAAGACGTGAGCAATTGGAGACTAAAAATGGGGGGCAATTTACCTTGTTGGGCGCGGCCCACGCGACGGCGATCAAAAGAGGCAGAGCAGAACACGGCTGCATGGCAATATAATTAACGCAATCGACACAAACGTTACGGTAAGCGGCCGAACGGTCGAACGAACACGACGGCGGCGGCCGAGACAAGTGAAGGGGCGAGGCGGCCGATTCCGCTCTTATAGCAGAGGGAGGGCGGGACGAATTAAACGCCTGAGGCTTTGAGCGTGCGTGACCGCCCGTCGTCGCTCGACTATTAGCGACCTTCGGACCGGAGGCGAGCGTTCAACCGATCAGACGCACCAAAGCGAGAATATTCGCAGCAAATGAATCGCCCGACGAAAATAATCGTCCTCGTTGGCCCACTCGCGACGCCGCTGTTGCCACGCCAATCCCGATTCTGACGCACGCAATGATCGCTTCACTGAACTACCACAACCCCAGTCCTCCGCCGTTATCCGTGTCCGTCTTTCTGGCATAAAGCCCACGTCTTCTGCCCAACCCTGCTCTGCTCTGTCCCAATTGTTGCACAGATTGAATAATTAATTGGAGTGTTGTTAGGAAACACCATCTTGAGCTTGCCGAATAGATACGGTGGATAGGTACCTGGCCGTTGGTCTGTGGTGAGATCGCTAGCTCATTCACAAGATAAAATTCTGCGTGGACGCGATCGGCATCCGCAGTAAACATATCCTGCTATTTGTCGTTTCTTATTTTAACCACCGTTGCCATTGTCGGCAATGTGCCGCCTTCGGACCAAGGTGGCACTTTCTTTGAAGGTCGATAACGTCAACGCACGT
Organism: Plectus exinocaudatus; assembly: GCA_034698105.1. Classification (NCBI taxonomy): domain Eukaryota; kingdom Metazoa; phylum Nematoda; class Chromadorea; order Plectida; family Plectidae; genus Plectus; species Plectus exinocaudatus. Next base: position 13,405 of record JAQGAX010000156.1, on the reverse strand, counting down.
ATTTGTTGCAGCGTGTTGACAGCATTAGCGCGTATGAGACGATCAGCGGCGTCGTTCATTTTTGCAGCTCAATTCCACCTTTATGCAGAGCAACTGGAGTACGCCTGATGCACCACCATGTTACATCATTATGCCAATATCCTATCTTCGATTTTCAATGAGGTCACAACCGCATACTTCATCTATTTCTGTAGTAAAACAACAACGGTTAATTTCATTGAGGAAGTACTAAACGCAACAGCTGTTACAGATGAATTACCTGGTTGTAATTGACAGTGACGCTTCATCAGCTCCCAAGAGAACGCTGTTTGTTGCAACCTCATCCGTTATCCGTTACGCTCGGCAGAGATGAGCAATCAAAAATGGGTACGACAGCGCGGGGCCGGTGCTCTCGATCAGGACGAACAACCGTTCCGGACGAACACCAAGTAGCCAACTGACAATAAACTGCCCGCCGGACACGCGCGATCAAAGCGAGAACAACAGCGCGCTCACTGATTGACTGACTATATAAAATAATTACTCTCCTTGGCGACACTTTCATTTTCATCATTCCTTAAGTATTTCCGCTGGTCTGGAGATACAGTCAGCTTGAGAAGAGGAGCAACGTTGGCCAACGCCCACTGAGTTCAATCATCTAATAAATTGCTTCTATTTATACTCTCATAATCGACGAAATTTAGAGCTGCTGAGTCATAGCAATTTGCCATATTTACTCTTTAGTCTATTTGACAAGCAGAAAGAAAGAAATAGCAGGGGCTAAGGCATGAAAAACACAGTGGGATAAATTGAATAACAATTGCTAAGTACGGCAATCTCTTCTCCAACAAGGTTAGCCAATCAAAGTTCGCATGATAAATGCAATGCAAATGAGTGCCTGCTAACATGCCTACTTGCGGCTGGTCGAAGGCGCTTTCTTAGTGACCAACTCGACAGAGGTCGCGACCGGTTGGCGTCTGGGGACTGGGGATGGCACACCTTCCCCAAACCCCTCCCCAGGCTGCTTTGACATGAACGAAACATCCAGCACAACAGCGGATATTTAGCGGATACACAACAGTGGTTGTGCGTATGAGTCATGCATGTGGTACGGTATGTGTTCGGACAAGGAAGAGCGGATGATTGCTATTTCCAAAATGCCTAGTAACGGGCGCTTTTTTAAACGATTGCTAATCTCCGTTCGTCTGATATACTGTTGCGTCACTGAACCGCACGCTGCCAATGCCTCCAACTGACCGATTAATCCTCTGCTGCAGGCTGAAGCTAATGTCGACAAAGACGACCAGGGCCCTGTCGCCGATCCGTCACGGACGGACGTATGGCGCGCCGAGGATGACCAGCATCAGCAAGAAGACGGCGAAACGTAACGGGCCACTAGCAGTGTTGCAACTAAGTTTCGTAACTAAGTTTTTTAACTTAGTTAAAAACACAGTTACAGTACTAAATAACTAAGTTATTTTTAAAATTTAGTGCCATTGCAGTGCCAGTGCAAAATAAAATTTAAAATTTACATCATTATGCCAATATCCGATCTTCAATTACCAACGAGGCCACGATCGCATACCTGGTTTATTTCTGTAGTGAACAAACAACAGCTAATTCCATTGAGCAAGTAACCAATTACCTGGAAGTGACAGTGACGCTTCATCAGCTCCCAGTAGAACGCTTTTGTTGCAACCTCTGCCGGGTCACAAATTGAACAACAATTGCGAAGTACGGCAATCTCTTCTCTCCAACAAGGTTAGCCAATAAATGCATTGCAAAGAGCGCCCGCTAACATGCCTACTTATGGCTGGTCGAAGTATTCTTCTTGACCAACTCGGCAGAGGTGGCCACCGGTTGGCACACCCTCCCCAAACCGCCTCTTTCACTTCGGCACTCCCTAAACTATTTTTATACTCTCCCCAGATTTCGGGACCCAAAGATGCAAACCCCTCTGGGGAGGGTGCGCACTGCGGGGAAGGGGTAATCAAATTGGGTGAGCTGTCGAGTCGTATGATTGCAATCAGCCAAATTTACTGGTACTGTTAAGTCCATAACGCAAAATGGGCGACGCTCTTACGCAGCAAAGGCACGAAAATACCGTGGAATAAGTTGAACAATAATAGCGTGGTACGGTAGTTGGGGACAAGATGAAAGTTCTCTTAAACAAGTTAATCCGATCAAACCTACATATAATAATGCACTGCAAAGAGTGCCAATTATACAGTAAAGAGAGAAAACGAAAGCATTTCAGTCAACTCATTTCGTAACTCTCACAGAGCGAAAACAGAAAGGGATAACGACCGATCACCAGTAGATAGGAAAGTTCACACTCGCACACATCACCAACCGTCAGGACCGTAGATCGGCAGCAAGGCGACACATTTACCAGAGAGCACGCAACAACGACCGCAAGTATAATACAACAAAGTGAAATAATATATGGTAATGTTTGTTGCGCGCATCGCCAAGTATCGCCCGCACGAACGAGTTGATTGTCGTTTTTCTTACAGTAAGCAGCACTTGGCAATGCGCCAAATGACTACACAACTCCAAACTTAAAAGGGTCAGATAGAGTCATATCAGTATGACGTCAACGTCATACGACGGTATTGCTGAACGGTCTGCGCGCGTAATTCACATAAACGATAGCAAACAATGGACCAGTAACATAATCGTGTCCTAAGGTTAAGTAACACTTAGCGATACTCAGCGCTATGCTTCATAATGGACTTAAGTATTGCTTAACTTATGAACAGCTTAGGACACGATTATGTTACCGGCCCAATGTGTCGTTGAAGTCATCAGTGAGAAAGTGTAACCAGTCAAAGACAGCCCGTCCCCTCATCGAAGCAAGCAGAGCGCAATTGAAAAGCCCATATCTAGAATTTACAGCAGCAAATAGGGCAGCGGCTTTCACATCAGCAAATCGATCGAGTTGGACGCTTGCTGACCGCCGGTCGGCTGCGCCGGAGCAGCGGACGGGAATGCGGACGAAGCCGATCCGGACGGAGAAGTCATTGGTCGCGTTGTAAATGCGTTGAAACCTACAGCAAACAATATGAATGATACCTGTTTGAGTGAACCATACACGGGTAACCCTTCGTAAACAGCGAGATTCACACAGGACAGGCTAATAAATTGCCCAGGATTCAGGATATGGGATGGACATTTTTGGAAACGTACCCGTGTATGTGCATTTTTTGGACCCCTGCCGATTGACTCGCGGATTACGGTAGGTTGCCCAGCACACAGAACGGGTCAAAACCGTCCCCCATCTATGGAGTGAAGATGCTTACCCATGGAGGGGGAAGGAACAGGCTGCTGAAGTTGCTGCTGCTGCATCTGATTCAGCGACATACTCTGCTTCATCTGCGGCCTGGACAGACCCAGGCTGCCCAGGTCGATGTTCACTTTGGACGACGCGTCCGACCACGTATTCGGCATGTTCTGAAATTAACCGCCACTTCCACATGACCACGCATTCAGTCAGAGCAAACGCACCATCTGCGATTGCGCAACGGGCATTCTTGCCGGAGGAATGGATGACGGGAAAGCGACGGCCGTCGGCATTGGTTTCACAGTCGGCGGCAATGCTTCCGATGCGAACGGATTTGGCCAAGCCTGCTGCTGGTGAGGTTGTGCCATTGGCTGCAACACTTGCACTACTTACTTTCTTCATTTAACACAGCAAATAATGAGCGTAGGATACAGCAATCAATTCGACACCAAAAGCAATCAAATGAAGCACACCTGCATTTGCGGGCGAGCAGCGTAGCCCATCGCAGGCATCGCGTGCGGCGTCATCATCGGCTGCATCGGCGACGGCGCCGGCCAATTGTTCGCGGTGGGAAAAGCCGCCTGAGAACTGACCGGCATGGCCGTCAATGACGACATCGGATCAAACGCGACAGCCGGGGCGGCGTTAAACTGAGCGAAGTCCGCGAAACCGTCGTCAACAGCAGAAGCGGTCAATGGTCTGCAACGGAAACGATGCTTACACGAAGGAGCGAATGAGAAACAAAACTGTACTTCGATGAAGGCTGATTGGTCGTTGAAGGCTGGTCGAAAGCGGAGAAATTGGCAAAACTGCCGCCGTCGAATCCGGCGGATGGTGGTCCGGGCCGAATAGCCGAAGGAGCGACGAAGGGGTCGGGAGGCGCCATCGATGAAGAACCATTTTGACCGAGGTCCAGACTTAGCAGGTCGACGACGGGCGCCGGACGCGGCTCGGGCGGGTGAACATCCGCTGCCGCAGGCTTCGCCTTTGGTTGTCGAGCAACGGCGAATTCTCCGAAACCATCGTCCTCGGGGGTTGGTCGTCGCTGAAATTGACTCTGATGAATGGTTGAGAAGTATTTCAATATGCGCTAGTAATGTAACGATCCGATAGTTTTGATGTTGAATGTATTTCGAAAAATTTCGGTAAACGACAGCGGTCGAAATTGGTTTACAGCGTCCTGCAAGAATATTGCCGCTCCTTCAACGTACCTCAGGAATTCCAAGCTCGGGCGATTCGCTTCGTCGACGTCGATGACCACCGTCGTCATCGTCATCCTCAGTCGGGAACTCGAAGTTCTGCTCTTTGTGGCCGGCCGACGGTTCATCACTGAAGCAGATTGCGCGATAAACAAGTCAACGGTAAAAAGCACCGACCGGTAGCGGCTTTCGCCTTCGTCTGAGTGTTGTTTCCTCCGAGCGCCTCCAAAGTCGCGTCCATTTGAGCCGCCCGAGTCCCACCTGTCAATGTCATCCATTCGGCCGCCTCCGCCTCCGCCTCCACCACCACCACTGCTACTTTTACCTTCAAGAGTTATCAATTAGAAATGTCAACACCAATATAACTGAACAAAATAATATAATAAAGATAATAAAGCACTCACTGAATCGAGTGTTGCGAATTTCGTCAGGGGTATATCCCTGGTACTTCTCCCGCCCGTCCTTCTTCGCCTTCCTGCGTTCTGTTCTCAAGGCGTCGTCGTCTTGCAGCAACTCCATGATCAGCTTGACGCGGTGGCGAACTATAGACAAGAGAGAGAACGCGTTAGCAAAGGTGTCCGATCGTTGCAACTGCAAGCGGGCAGAACCAACCGTTTATGCCTTCGTCTTTTCCTCGCTCATCAGTGAATTTATAGTGCTCGAGGCTGCGCATGTCGAAGACGTGCTCACGGGCGTTGCTCACCACGCGCTCGCTTCCATTTTTGATCAAATGATTCAGTAGCACCAACGACTAAAAGGTCAACTTTTCACATAGCTGAACAGGAAACTTGAAGCCAGAGATAGCCACGAGGGGGGTATGAGGGGTATATCACCCCCACAGGCACCCAAATCACCCGAATCGAAAAATGGGATTGTATGGAAATCACCCCCACAGAGGTTCAGAAAAAAAATTTACACTGGATAGAATGGTAATTTTCCGAAAAAGTGACGTCATATCACCCCCCAGACAAAAAACCCGTGGCTATCTCTGCTTGAAGCGGAGACGTTAAATCAGCAGTACCTTGTATACCCTGCGCCAGGCGTACTTGTTTTCCGTGAGCATACGCTTCCACAGCATGCCCATAACCTCGGGGAAAGACTCGTACTGAAAGGTCAATTGTGCTATTTCCGTCATGAGCGGACCAGTCGGCCCCCACGGCTCTTCGTTGGTCGCTTCTCGCACTTTGCTTTCGGCTTCCGTGTAGTTCATAACCATCCCTTGCCTTAAAACATCGTTTGTCAGGCGACAGAAAATGTCAAAAAATCCAAAGAATATTGCAAATATTTCAGAGAATATTCAGGAATCCGAGAAGCAATTTGCTGCTCCTCGATGCACGATCAGCGACAGTATATATTATGAGCAAAAAACTTACACTTTGTCGCCTAGTTTGCGAATTTCATAGGTGCTAATGGAGCTAGTGACCGATTTGGTCAGGTTGGCGATTCCATTCAGGAGGTCCGACATGGTTTTCTTTTTGATCTTCTAAACTAAATAATAACACCAACAAACAACACAATCTGCCAGGCCAGCTACTGACTATGGGAGGTAGCACAACCTGGCCTGGATGTGCAGTTCTTCGCCTTCACTCCAGCAAGATGACGGAGACGGTCTTATTCCACATCACGTCAGCAGAACTAGCATGCAAGGTCAGTTGGCTGCATATCGTTTATAATTAATACAGCGTAGGGCGCGACAGCTACACAACCAAGTCACTTCCTACCGTGTCGACTATGCATAGAACTTGCGCATTACCGGCGGTAATAGTGAAACGTAGTTTGGCGCCAGTGACCATAAGAAAATTCTGAAGCAATCAAAAAAGCAAAGCATGAAAAAGCACTGAAAGTTCTCTGTATGCATCACATTGGTGAATCTGGTAACTGAATGATAGTAGCCCTCTTGATCAGCAGCATTTATTCCGTGTGAACGGCGCTGTAATCGTTGCATTTGATGGAACTGATTCTTGTTGGCGCAGTGAACCAAATGAAGATTTAATGGTCTCGATTAGCAATTTTGATCGCTCCAGTAGCAGTCCCGTTCGCCAATCTTCCCCCACTCCTGCACTTCGTCAAGTTGTCGTCCGATATCATCCGATATCGTCCGATATCATATTATGAAGAGCAGTTGATCTAACGGCCGCCATGTTTCAAGTTGGGCGGATCGCAGAAATTGCGGTGCCGTCGATTGATTTGTTCGAAAGGCGGATCGCCACCCGCCTGTACTCCGATCTGCAGTCGCTCGAATGGCGGACGATCATATCTGGTTCGTGTCGTCTGTTTGCATTGACAGTCGTCTTCGGCGGCGATTGAAGAAGATATATCGTCTGACCGTGATTCGAGGACGACCGTGAGCCGCGACCGTCCCGACCCAGTCGTCCACCCTACCCCCAGCGATGGCGCCGGTCGTGTCGCGTCCTTGAATCTCGAATTGCGTCTTTACGTTCGCAGAAATGTCTCTTTCAACCATTCGCCTTCCTTTCCTTCTCTTGCTGACGGCTATTATTGGTCACGTTGTGATAGCGCAGCATGAGGATACAATTGAGGAACAACTGACGTTCTGGAATCAATTCTTCAACAGAATAACCTCAACGGGACTTGAAAATATTCGGCGACGCCTGCCGGCACTCATACCTCCACCGCAAACTGAAGAATACTTGACCAGCGAAGCAACGACTACTACCTCCGATCAGTTCATTTTTCCTGAACAGGAAATAGTGCAACTACCCCATCAACCGCCCATCCAGGAACTGACTAGAGAGGGAAGCCGTGTAAACCGAGATCTGAATCGGACGACCATTGACGATGCCAGTTCTGCTAATCGTCCTCCTCCCCATCCCATAATCATCGTTTCAAATGAAGCCGACAATGCCACTATTGATAGCAATGTTATGGATAACTTGCCGAATGACGCTGATTCTAACAACGCGACATTAACGAAAAGTGATGTGGATAACGATGACAGAAATGAGACGAATACCACTGCATCACCGATTTCATCAGGAGATCCAAAAAACCGCGAAGAGCCGAAACGACTGTTCCTCCAACAGACAGATTCCGGCACACCGGGGACAACGTTTAATCTGAATGCCAACTCAAATTCAAACTCCGATCCAAACATCAGCAATGGATTCAACCCGAGCAATTTCATCGCAGGCCTGGGACCATTGGTGCTGCCGCTGATCTACACAGTGGGTGACAGTCTGAGCCAGCACCATATCGAAGTTATCGAAGAGCAGAAAAAACGGCTGGCGGTGCTCAACGCTCCCCGACCCTACTTGCCGACCGATGAAGAGCTGCCTGGATTTGGCACTGCCTTGTTCAACGAGCTTGTCCAGAACAGACGCCCCGGGGGTTTCGGATCAGCCTTGGCCAATGATTTGGCAAGAAGCGAACAGTCGTCGAATGACATTCAAGTGGCCAAGTTGTCGCCGCCAATTGCATACCCACTGAGGAAGCGTCCATCCGTGAAAGGCTTGCCCGTTTACCCGCGTTTCTCTGCTGGATCAAGTTCAACTCTCACCGTTCCGTCCAGGCGCGTCGGATCACCTTCACCGAGAAGAAGGTTCAGTATTGTGCCCGAAAGTATTCGAAAATACAAGGTCCCGCAAGAATCGATTCAAACTGATGCAAATCAAGTAGGTACCGCCAATAGGAACTGGAATCCCATCGCTCAAAATTTCGAGAGATCGTCAGCAGCTGCGGGTACCAGACCAACGCTCAACGAGATTGGGGGAAGGTCTGCCTTTCCAGAAATACCCTCGTATGTACCGAAGGCAATAGACGTTGAGCAAGACCAGCAATTCTCTGGGACGGCTAATGATCGCAAAATTGGTCCGACCGAAGACAACAGCTTCGGTGCCGCCTTTCCCGACTACTCGAATCTGCCCGGAAGCAGCATAATAAAAGACAATTCCTTCAGCGGGCCATCGTTTGGTGAACAGCCGAGAAACTATGATCGCCATCAGTCTTCTAATCATGAATATGAATCTTATGATTTTCCGCGGCAGTCACCGGACGCGTTTCGAAGCCGGCAGGAGACGACGCTTCGAGGGTCGTCAGCGGCGACTTCTGCTCCGTCGTTCACCGACCAGCTCCCCCCTCTGTTCCCGGACACTTTTTCCTTGCGAACTGATAATGGTGCGGACGATCAAGCGCCCGATTTTGTCGCGGGTACGGGCCTTGTCGCCCCTGACCGGCCGACGCGCGGCCCACCACCGGGAGTGTTCGGAAGCGGTCGCCAACCGGATGAATCATTTTTCGACAGCGTATGATCTGATCATGTGCTCGTTTGTTTCTAGGTGCTCTGGCTTTATCTAATTTGCTTTGTACAGCACATCTGCACGCGTGTCGATTGATTGTATCGTCGGTATTGATATAAAATTCTGACGTGTTGCAATGATATAGACATGGCGCAACGCGAGCACTACGGATCGTTTTGACGAGTACCGAGTTTCTTTACGATTCAGGTCAGGGACGGCGTCGAATTGGAGGGGAAAGGAGGTCGACAGGCGAGCGAATCGGTTAAACGGTGTCATCGGGGTTTCTGGGCCGAGATTGGTCGGTTGTCGCCTTCGCACCGGCAGTCACTTTCACGCTCAATGCCCATCCCGATTACGCAATGATCGCACGGTTGTTGGCCGTTTCCCTTTCGTTGGCGTCGTTCGCCAACGCATTTCAACCGGAAATCCAAGTGACCACCGCCAAGCCGGCGCTCGGCGACAATTTGGCACTAAACTTGGCCGACGCCGTCATCAAGTCCATCTTTCCCGAAGTCGAAGAGGTGAAGAATCCTCGGCGAGCGCCGATCAATCCGTTGATAGCTGGTGGATCTTCTCCTGGTTACTCGCAATACTCATCCGGAGCATATCCCATTCCACCAGGCAATATTCTGCCCAGTGCCGGCTTTCCAGGAGCAAGATTTCAAGGTCGCACTGACCTCCCGGGCAGCTATATCTATCCATACGCCTCACCCGGAAGCGTCGTTCAGCCGAACGTCGGCAATGGTCAGCCCTTCTTTCTCGGACCTCAGGTGCGGTGCAGACAGAGATGATGGTTTTAATTGCGAATTCAAATGGCGTTTCAGGGTCTTGAACAGTTCGCCAATGCTCAAAATCAGCAGTATCTCACTCAACTTCAAAATCAGCAGCAACCGTTGCAAACACAACAACAACTTTATTTGCAGCAGCAGCTTTTGCAACAAGCCCAGCAACAACAGCTGCTTCAAGGTCCGACGCAGCAGTACCTTTCAGCTGGACGTCAACAACAATTTAATCCCTTTTTGACAAGGCAATATGGCACGGTGCGTATTGCCGAGATTATTGCACGGTGCGTATTGATTCACATCCAATATCTTGTAGCTAGCTCTGCCTGAGCATCTGCAGCCTCAATTGCCGATCCAATCGCAAGGTGCCGCAGAAGACAATCTCAGCACACAATTTGGTTCCAGTAGTTTTGCGCAAAAAGCTGCCAACACAAGCGTAAAGAGCTTACCAAAAGTCAATGACGTTAATTTGGAAGAGTTCTTCAAATCGTACGGAGTCGACCTCTCCAGAAGTCAAAGCCAGCTGACGACCGACGACAATGCAACTTTGGCTATTCTCAAAGAACGTCTTACTCAACAACAGCGGACAACCCAGAACCTTCCTTTTATAACTGAACGGAGTGAAAACAGCAACGAATCGGTGCTGGAGCAAATCGAAAAGTAAATCTGAGTTCATAATTATCATTACTGTCGCGATGCTAAATGATTGTCGCAGATCCTCACAGCAGCCGTCAACTTTCACTTCACCAACGACTCGATTCTCTTTGCTGGAGAAAGAAGCGGTGACCGACGCTCCGTCAACGTTGGCAGCGAAGGTGACCAGTAGGCCACCGGTCACAACAAGCGATAGAAGTACAAGCTGCGGCTTGTGCATCCCCATTGACCTTGCGAAAGTAGTCGGACCATGGACTCAGGTGTGACAAATTGATTATTTCTTGACTGCTCCTTCATTTCACATCAATTTCAGATTTACGGTAACCCTGATATTTTGCGACAGATCTACACGACAGTTCAAAGTATCCAAGATCTAGAACTGACGTCTGACATGGTTACCGCGAAGATGGCTTCTGTTCAACCGAGTTGTATTGGTTTTCAACGTACATTTGTGTTACTTTTCGAGATACTAATTCGTCGTTAATACGAATCGTTCTAGTCGATCGGCCAAATCAGAACACAATGGCAATGAATCTCTTTTTCCGAGACGATTCAAAAGGTCGAAAATTACACGAGGTACGCCCTTCTAAAACTAGTTGCAACGAAGACAATATAAAATGTATTTAGATGACGGGCACACTTAAACAAGACAATGAGACCAATATTCTTGATCTCATGCTCTCAATGCTCAACATGCCCAGTAAGTAGTGGTACAGTCCAACATAAATAATATTGATGCAAACATAGTGAAAAACTACCGTATTCTGTTGTCACGACCTTTTCGTTTCTTTTCTTTTCGAAGTTTTTCGAAAATAATAAAATGTTTATCACTGCTCCTAATTTCGAATATGTCCAAGTACTGAATGAAATGTTAACGTTTTTTCAGTGTGCGCAGTAATGGCAGGACCCACTGACGGCGAATTGTACGAGTACCTCGTTTTGACGGAAACTACCGGGGTCAACCGGTGCCGTTCCAACCATGTATTTGCAAGGAACACAGAAACCTTCTTCCGCGATCACAACAGTGACATCGCCGACTTTATGGAAATGGTCGGGACATCTATTCGTTTTTGTTTCTTAATGAGTGAATTTTAGGAGGTGAGCAGAAGACAGTCGTTACCGGTTGCAGTGCTGCCTTTCCCTCGACTCTGTCAGCTGCCCACAGTAGCCAGATGAATACACCCTTGAAAAGCGCAATGAAACAGCTCATTACGAATTGTTTGCATACAGTAATCCAATGTAGAACCATATGGCAATGATAGCTTACACCACGATTCGATGATTTGCATGAAATATTATTGATCAGTGCAACATCAATCACAGCAAGTATCGAAGAGGGCGGAAGAACGCTCCACGTGCCCTACTTGACCGGGAGACACCCGAACGAGCGGAAGCAGAGAGGCTGGCGGCGTTGGACTAGATCATTGATCGAGTCGACGGGGTTGAAAACGGCTATCAGCGGCTTATAGACGCTCTTCTGGAGCTGCGAGTTATACGCCTATTTGTTCGGATACTTCTCGCGCAAGAAGTAGAAGCTGACTGCGAAGGTAATCACTTCGCACTGCGCGGCCACCAGCGTCAGCTACGCTACCACAGCCAAGGCGGCGATGACCACGAATATTGAGCCACGTGTGAGTCGCCAACACCCACAGCACCCTGTCGCACCGTTCTGTTCCATTTTTAGTTTAAGCATCGCTCTGGCTCACGGTCGATTTCGCCGTCACCATCGTCAGCATCATAAACAGCCCTAATGCTCCCGCACCACAGAGCATGACCTTCTTCGCAATGCAAATTAAAATTTGCACCAAAATGAAATCATGGCGAACAATGGTCATCGCCATTTAGCTAACTTAGCTCGATGAACATTTACAGTGATGCACGCGCATCAGTAATGGTGTTGACTCTTGGTTTGATTCGAATAACCCTTTGTTACACGTTTACACGAACAAGCAGAAGAATTCAGACGTGACCAAAATGCACAATCGCGACGAAAACAACAAACAACAAAGGGAAAAGTAAATCCAGGAAAGACCAAACTTATGGAATGCGGTACTCCGGCAAAAAGCTTGAGGTTCGCTAGTCACGAAGTCACTCGCAGATGATCACCGTTGCTGTTTGGCAGGCTGTCTCTGTTCCTGCTCTTCGACCGACAACATATGATCGCGTTGCATGCGAAAAATCTTGCGTTCGCTGCAACTCTTGCAAGCCACCACCATCCTCAGCGGTCTTTTGCGGGGTAGGGCGATGCGAAAGCCCCCGTCCGTTAAGTCGACGAATACACGATGGCATTTGCGGCACATCGTGCGCTTCATGTGCGGATGCAGCCGCACTTGGCCTTTGCGCACTACTTCGCACATCGTTTCAGTGTAGAACCGCGCCACTTTGGCTAAGCCATTGTCCTGCGTCTGGGTCGAGTCTGCAAACCAGCTATCGGAATTAACAGTTCAAAGTACAACTTCAATGTACTCACTTTGCTCAGTGAGCAACGCCGCCGCCTGGTACAAGAAATTGACGCGCATGTAGGCGTGAGAGGAGGAGACGGAATGAACGAGTTGAGAATGCCGCTTATCCGGCTTTTTCCCCATTTTTCAGCAATATTCGCGGACTAAGAGCGGTTTAATGCTGCGCCGGCGAAGGGATCAAACCAGACTCATTGCACCAGTATTTCTTCTTTTCCATGAAATGTAGCTGGTCTTGCACGTCGCTCATCACTTCGACACTGAAAAATGTATAGTACAGAAAAATATCTGCAATATGAAACGGAATTTGTGAGAGCTGTGCAATCATCAGCCCCTCCCGGCTCAGTTGCTTTAATTGTGCTGGCAATTCACAGACTGCATCAGTGCAGGCGATAATGGAAGCTGGAAGCTGAGCAGCTCTTATTCCGTTGCTGTCGACTGTCGTTATTAACCCCGTCAGTAATGCGATAAATTTCGTCGACAACCAGTTAATCTTTTATGCGCATTCTGCACGTAAACTGTCACTCAGTCAAGAGAAAGTGGTAAGAAACAGTTTTGGCAACTTGTTCCGCGGCCGATGGCACTGGAGAAAGTCGACCCCAGCCATCTTCCTCGCCGCGTAGTTTGCTCGCGGTGCAAAGACCGCACGGAAATCACGTGGACTACAATTAATGTGGCTGTCAACGTCATCCCCTTATCCAACACTTGTTCCGCCACACAGGAAATAGAAATAATATGTTGATCCTACATCTGACGCGGAGCATAGAGGGAATTGCACCAATATTCTGTTAAC
>JAQGAX010000155.1:0-22279 GCA_034698105.1 Plectus exinocaudatus | reverse complement strand
CCTCTGCGGTGCGCTCTGCTTTTCCCAGCGACCTTGTGTGATGGTGGTTACGTTTAGACTGCAGCGCAGCAAGCATCTACTCAACTTCATCAATCAGAACTTTGGCACTCTGGCGTTTTGTCGTCGTTGGCTTGATCGTCTGGGCGAGACGAAATATCTGATGGCGCTCAAAGTACGCCGTAGTTTCCGTTGAATCATGCTACCTACTTGCGCTCTCCAAATACTCCCTTTCAGTACTCGATGACTTCTTAATTTGAAATATTCTTTGATTCAAAAACAAAACTATTATGCAGATTTCAAAGTGAATGTTCAAGGAATGATTTGCTTGCAGGATCTTTGCGACAAAGGTATCGTGCAGGCGTGCCCACCGTTGTGCGACATTAAAGGCTCCTATACGGCTCAGTGGGAGCACACAATTCTTCTGCGTCCGACGTGCAAGGAAGTCGTCAGCCGCGGTGAAGACTACTAGCCCAATGTGTTGGCTGGTAAACGGTCCAGTTGGAGTACACAATTCTTCTTCGTCCGCCTGCAAGGAAGGCGTCAGCCGTGGTGAACACTACTATCCCGATGATGCCAGCTCATGCGAATGTACTGCGCATAGACGATGTCCATTGTGCTGGCTTGTTTGTGGTTCGATCGGATACGAAAATAAAGAAGTCCTTTTCTGCGATTGTCACTTTGGCGATTCGCCTAGCGCCTCCCGTCGTCCTGGTGCCCGCTCGTTTGGTAGCAACCCACTTATGTTGACGTTCGTCGTCAAGGGTCTTACGCGCTGCTGCCAAAGCTTTGTCCCCACGTGCCCTCCAGCGGTCGTATTGGTGTTTCGCTGATCGTTTCGCTTGTCGTTTCGTGTCAGCATGGCGAAGGGCGGGAAAAAGTCGCGCTCGCCCTCTAAGAAACCGAAGGACGGCGACAGCGATGAAGTGAAGAAAGTCCGCTCTTCGTCCAAATCGCCGAATCCGAAGGATGAAAACAGCAATGGCGTCAGCGGAACTACTACCAAAGATGCGAAGAAGACGCGTTCTTCTTCGAAACCGCCGAACAACGGGACGCTCAGTGTGAGCGCCACTGCGAACAACCACGCCACCGAGGAGAATGTAAAAGTAGCTGTTCGAGTGCGATCCTTCAACAAGCGCGAAATCGACATGAAAGCCAAGCTCGTTATTGATATGGGCGGAGGTCAAACTGTCATCCACAATCCGGCAGAACCAAATCAAGAGGGCAAAGTACTGATCCCTCCGTACAAAGTCTATTTCTGACCAATGCAACTCCGCGCTATTTTAGAAATTCGCATTCGACTACAGCTATTGGTCTTTCGACGGTGGCAAGCAACGGTCCGACGGCTTTTGGGAACCCGATCTGTCACATCCACACGGCAAAGACTACTGCGATCAAAATAAAATATTCGAGGTTGGCATTAGCCAGAGCAAAATAGTCAATGATCATACCGTTCCTCTGCAGGATTTGGGCAAAGGCATGCTAAGTAATGCGTGGGACGGATACAACTCTACCTTGTTTGCCTACGGACAAACTGGATCGGGGAAGAGCTACTCGGTACATTGTGCACATTTTCTCAACAAAGTCTAAGTAAGCTTGTAGGTTGTTGGTTACGGTCCGAACAAAGGCATAGTGCCTATGTTCTGCGAGCAACTATTTGGCGAAATAGAGACCAAGAAGGCAGGCGGTAACGCTGCTTACGAAGTGACGTTCTCCATGCTCGAGATCTATAACGAAATTGTGCGCGATCTGCTCAATCCAAACTGCGGTATGTCAGAATTTTTCAATTATAATTGAGAATCAAACAACAATATGACGATGGTGGCGTTAATGGTAGTGCGTAGCGACTGCTAGCCAGTCTGATAAATGAGCTGCAGATATCTTCTGTAGAATCGGCATTGTCGGGCGTTTTCAGCCATGAGTAGGATTCGTCTTTATCCTGTGCAGTATTATGCTGTTAGCATTCGTGCTTCATGGTCGTCCGCATTTCATAGGATCCCCTTTGAACGTATCGTTGATGATGCTCTTGCCCGCGAAACCTCAGGAGCGTAGTTTGTGCAGAAGCTGTGCAGGATCGACCCTTACAGCGAAGTCGGCTGACATCAGATATGCTTGACTTATAATAGCCCATAGCAATTTATACTCGTCAATCATTGCGGCGCGCTGCTCACTTTGCAATTTTTAGCGTCACTGATGAACAGCTATTTTGTTCTTTCGCATTATCCGTATTGCTCGTTGCGCAGACGAATGTTGAGCGTTAAAAGAGCCTTGCAACTTTTTCATATCGAATCATTACCACTGGATCATCAAAAGCATATCTGAAGTGTGCACTTTTGCTGGTGCAATGAAATTTCACATTGATTTATCGCATTGTCCGATTGCCATTCGAAGATTGCGTCGCAAACGCTTGTGACTCCGCTTTCGAACGATTTGTAATAACCAGTATCGGAGCGATGATACGTAGAAAAAAGGTGTGTGCACTCACACCTTTTCATCGAAACATTTTCTTAACCTTAGCTGAAGTTAATTCTCGAAGTTAACAACAACAGAGCGTATTGCATTCTTTAGATAAGAAGAAAGGCTTGCGAATTCGGCAACATCCGAAGAAGGGATTTTGGCCGGAACAGCTGACCGTCGTTCCAGTGGACAGCTACCAAGCGATCAACGACAAAATGAACCAGGTAGTGATGAACATCTTCCATCCAATCCGCAATCCGTTCGTTCGAGACCAATTTCGGCATCCTTATCCAATCGTGCACGGCGGATGGTTGAGTCAATCCATGCGCAAATTTTTTTCCTTTACTCTAACTAACCTTCGTCGGTACCGCGCCCACTTTTGCCTGGCAGCTAATTTCTCAGTTACGTGCATTTGCCGTTTGTCTTTTATCTTGCCTTTTACAATTCCCTTATTCGCATCTATTCCGCCATCCGCGGTTGGATGGATTGATCTGATCGCAATCTATCCGCGGATCCTAATAAGAGTGGAGGAATGGTGGCTTGAATGAGAGGTATTCACCACTGAATTTATAGGGTTCTACGACTCGTACTATTGCGGCAACGAACATGAACGCGACGAGCAGCCGAGCGCACACTATTGTCTGCATTACGTTCGTCCAAAAGTCCAAAAGCTCGACCGGACAGGAGCTTGCCAAGTCGTCGGTCGTCAACCTGGTCGACTTGGCCGGCAGTGAGCGCGTATCGAGCACGGGCGCTACCGGCGACCGACTCAAGGAGGGCGCCGCCATCAACCAATCTCTCAGCGCGCTCGGAAACGTCATCTCGGCGCTGGCCGACCAGAGCGACGGTATCAACACAGAGTACTGTCGTGTCGACTGACTGCTATTGATGTTTTCAGGCAAGAAAGTGAACGTGCCGTACCGCGATTCGGTACTGACACAGCTGTTGATGAACGCTCTGGGCGGCAACTCGAAGACGATCATGATTGCGGCGATCAGCCCCGCAGACGTCAACTACGAAGAGTCGTTGTCGACGCTCCGCTACGCCGATCGCGCCAAACAGATCAAGACCAGAGCGATCGTCAATGAAGATCCCACAGAGAAGATGATTCACGAGCTGCAGGTTCGCTCATTTGTTCAACTTCGAACAATTGCATCGCTTGTCTGTTACAGGATGAAAACGCTCGACTGAAGAAGATGATAAAAGATGGCGGTGGAACGATCGATGACAACGAAGATTACAAAAAGGAAATGCAAGAGAATGAACGAGAGATGGAGGAAATGCGCAAAAGTTTCGAAGAAAAGCTACTTTTAGTACGCACTTTTTTGAGCGTGCAAACATAGTTCGGCAATGTTTCTCATACTCCGCATTTATAGGCGCAAGCAGATGCAGCCGCGTCGGGCACAAAAACATCCGCGGAGGTGCAGAAGCAGCGCGCCAAGTACCCCCATTTGTACAACTTGAACATGGACCCGCAACTGAACGGCATGATTGTGCATATCATCAAATCGGGCAAGTATCGCATCGGCAACCAGAAAGGCTCGAAGAGCGACATCGTAATGTGCGGGCCCTCGATGCTTGAACAGCACGCAATCATTCAAAGCGCCAAGGATCACCTCAAACTTACTCTCGAAAAAGCCGTCGATCAGGCGCGTGTTCTGGTCAACGGAAAGCCCATCACAGGTACGTCGAACAAGATTCCAACTGACTCATAAAGTAAACTTCATCTGAATGCGTACAGGTCAAATGCAGCTGAGACACAACGATCGCATTCTTTTCGGAACGACTCAGTTGTATGTCTATGCGAACCCGTTGGAGCAGAAAAAGAATCCGACAAACTATCCATCTGTCACATATGAGATGGCGCAAGAAGAAATTGCCGAAGCTTCTGGTAGCGGAATGATGAGACAACTGAGAGTCAATCAAGTACTTTTCAGGTCTTAAAATGAACCAGGGCGGTGCATTGACACAAACTGACCGCGCGGCGCAGGAAAAACTGATTCAGGTGATGCCTGAAGTTGAGGATGCAAACTCGATCAGTGAAGCACTGAACAAAATGATGAAATTTGAAGCAATGCTAGTTTCGCCGCAAACATTCGGTTTGAACTGATTCACAGTTTTGATATTAGATAACCGTTTGAATTATCAGGAAAGCCAGACGGCCAGTGGGAAGTCTTGATTCGAGTGCGCAACTTTGCCAATGGGCTACAGTATAACTGGACGGCCGATAAATTCATGGAGCGCTACGCTAAGATGAGAGAACTGTATGAAGACGTTGAGGACGGCGACGTGAAACTGAGCGATGTGACCGTTGATAAAGACCCGTTCATCGAGCCCATCAAAGACCCCACACTTATTGGTATTTGGCAAAATCAATGAGCTTTATGAACCCGAGCGATTCAGGCGTGGCAATCGTATATCTGAAATCCCTGGCGTATTTCATTCCCGTGAAAACTCAGATTGCGATCAAGGATCTCAGTGGTCAAGATGCTGGCGTATTGAATATCACTTTGACAAACTGCGACGCATCGGGCAAGATATTGGACGAAAATTCTTCTGCACCCTGGGTGGACAGCACAAAATCTTTGATTGGCAAGGACTTGTATTTCCGCTTTCACATCACCAGCGCTTATGGTATTCCCGCTCGTTTCACTGACATCTACTGCACGTTCAACTTTTTATTCGGCGATCAAAAAGAGAAGAAAGCTGTTAAGACGAAAAAGGTTCAATTTTCCTAATAACGAACCGCAGTAAAAGGCATAAATTTTAGATATCTGGCACTAGCAACCCGCTGTTTGAGCACGATGAACTGCTGTGCTTCAAGAAAATCGATGCCGCCGCACTTGAGGTGATCGAAAACGGTCGTATTTTGGTTGAGCTGTGGGGCGTACAAGTGCCGACTAGCCGAGACGATCGCGACAACCGTGACACCCGAGCCATGCTCGCCGCCGACGCGCTCAACAAGGGCATCGTCACTCAGAAGATGAGCGGTCCAGACACGAGAAGCAGTTTTGAGGCAGATGTGCTTAGACAAAGACAACAGCAGATTGAAGCAAAGTTGCAGTACATGCGGGAGATCTGCAAAACTGGCGAGGCGCGTGGCATGGACACGGTCCCGCTCAGCTATATCAAAGGTATACTGGACGCCCCAGGCGTCGATACTCTCAACAAGTGGGCGAAGATGTACGACTACAAAGGTGTCAATGATGGACGACCCGCATCGGCGAACCGCATCAACGCCCGGTCAAGCACTTGCGTCGTATCTTAAATCTGTTTGTTACTGCCATTTTTATGCACTGCACATGCAACTACTTCTTATTATGCTTCATAAGTAAATACTCAGAGTCTACCTCTTTATCCACCCAGCGCGTCAGTTTTCAACGTAAACCTCGTTATGACTGCTTGCTGAGCAAGCGAATCGCAACCCGACGGGCGGGTTAGCTATGCATGCAGACAAGTTAAGCCGATGACAGTTGGGGGTAGATGACGATCGATCAAGTAGGTCAGCCGGAGAAGAGCGAACGACACGAACGACACGCGCGGGCGGAGAGAGCAGCAGAGCAATCTGCCCGGGGCGCTCCGATTCGATTGCGTTATGAGCCGAGGACCTGCGCTATCGACGGCGCTCGTCCCTTATCGTCGTCGCTTCGCGCCTTCGAATCTTCGAGCGGCGGTGGCAGCGGCGGCGGCGGCAGCAGCGGCGACTTGCTCTGCTGCTCTTTGCGCCTTCGCTTTGTCGTCGTCCAACTGCCGGGCGCTATTCGACGCGTCCTTTCAGCGCCCTCGCCCGTAACCTGATTAGATTTCGACCGGTCGTCGGCGCGTCTCGTCGCACACGTCCTGCGCCAAACCCGTCGCTGCGCAATTTCGTCTGCGTGAGACCGGCCGGTGCCGCTCTTTGAGTCTCAGCTCGATGAAGATTAGTTGCTAATTGCTGCCCGCCATGGAGCGCTTGTTCGTGGTCGGCGGCCGCGAGAGCCAACGCCTGACGCTCAGCGATGACCTGTGTCTCAGTCAACTGAACGACATCAAGGCGCATCATGTCGAACTCGAGTTGTCGCAATCGGTATGGGATTAATGAATGCACTGCATCGAATAATTTTCTTGTTTTAGGTGCAAGAGATTCGCTGCGGTCAAGATGTTAACGGGCTATTGCTGATCGCAGATGTTTCGTCTACCGATTACGTGTCGCTTGCCAAGGAGGTTTATGGCTATCTGTCAGCTCTGGTAGCCTACTATTTATAACACATTGTACATCAATCAATATTACTCATGCAGACAGCAGCCAACTTCTACATTGTTCTGCCATGCGCCGATGATGCGAATTCCATCGCCGATTCTGATCTCGCTGTAGCTCTAACACTCGAAGATGCGCTCAGCGGCGAGACGGAGCGTTGGACGAGGAAGCTGCAGGCGGAAATCAACGTGCTCAGGCAGGCGTCATCGTTGATTGGATAGTCGTTGCTTGTTGGTTCACGACGTGCGCTTCAGGAAGTGCGTCGCCAGCACGGCCGTCGAAGAACGACTGGTGCTGCTCAACCGTTGGATGAATAAACCTCCTCAATGTCATGTACTGCCGACTATCTACCGTCTAAACGATTCAATTGCAGTCAAAGTAGCTGTATTGATATTGACCGAAGGCTAGCAATAAGACAGACATTTTTAGGAAGAGTGTCTTCGTCAAGTATTCCAAATCGTTCGTTCCTTCTGTCCTATTGCTGAACTCTGCTTCTCGCGCGAAGATATGATCGTGCACAACGAACGAGACCACGAAACGCTTCCCACCAAACCTCCGGTATGTCTGCTTGCACCGTCTTGCTGCTAATCAACTGTCGTTGGATGCTCAGGGACTTCACTGGACCAATTGGCCGCGACCCGAAGAGCTGCAGCTGACCTTTCGATTCAGCTTTCACACTGCTGCTCCGTCGGATCACGACTTTCGAACGTTGCTGGCGAACTGTCGCCAGCACGAGCCGCAATCCGAGTATGTCTTCGAATGGATCGACGGAATACTTTTACGCTTCGATCCGGTCCGTCTGACAAATTGCTACTGTCTTGTTGCTTTGCTCACGACTCAGTTTGCCTTTAGGTCAAGATTTTTCTTGGCAGACACGGCAACATGATTGAATTATCGGGACGGATCGATTTGGATGAAATGGAAGAGGACGAGCAGAATCCATCGCGGCCGGTATGGCACCATCTCGCCTCCTATTTTGAGATCGTCCTCGACATGCTCGACGATATGCCCCAACTGCCCTACCAAGTTTGATCGCTCTCAGTACCGAGTACCGAGCTGGATGGTCAAATTTGACTGTTGCAGATTCACTTGATACCGATTGGTGACCAGTTTTACGAAGTGGAAAACGGACCGGTCAGAGAGCACGCGTTCGATTTGACGCAGTTGATGACTGCGATCGAGCGAGAGCGCCACAAGAACCGATGCCGATTCCGAGAACGTCGCGCCGAAGGCTCAATCGAGGGGACGCTGAATACGGAGCGCTGTTTTCCTAGTGCGTGCTCGCGGACATCGATTTTCCACCAAACGCTCGTTTAGCGTTCCGGCCTCGGTCGCTGGCCCATTTTCGGTCGTGGCTGCGTATGACGGACAGGGAAACGGTGAAAAACTCGGTTTGCTTCCGTCCGGACAATGGACCGCACTCGCCCCATCTCGGACTGTCCGCCAACAACTTCCTCAGCCCGTCTCGCGGTCGACGCGGATCTCGCGGCGATGGACGGCGCGTGTCGTTTGGCATGATTTCTGTCGAAGGAATCAAATTGAAAGCGATCGAGGATCCCACCGCCGGCGTCGAGAAGTTCGTCAGCAGACTTCTCGACAACACCATGCACGAATTATTCACCATACAGACCTGTAGATAGCGTATAATAGCACACGACTTGCACTCTAACTAATCATAATGACGACCATTGCTTCGAACATTGTTTGATCTCCAGCTCGCATGGTCAGTTGCCATTGTGATCTTCCTAGCAGTGTCACTGATGAGCGTAATTTGTCAATCTTGCCATTGAAAGGATACCTATATTTATACTCCGCCGCGCTATGTTTGCGCAGAAGGCAATGATTGGTCGGTGAATGCTGTTCGCTCCGATTCGGTTTTCATATCATCTGCTCGAGGGAACGTCTGCGATCGATTACTCCGCCTTGGTCATCATCCGTAGCACTCATTCTCGTGGTTGGGCGATTTATTAGCTGGGCGATTCTATTTGCAAACAACTGAACGCCAATGTATCAGCAAATCACGGCTGCAAAATGTGTTCAGCTTAATTTATCACCTAAGTGAATATAGTAAGCATAGTAAAACCAGTAGAAGATGTTGAATGCACCAAACGCGCAAGGGAAGAGGATAGCGGAAAAGCGGTCAATACGATCGACATTATACGAACAGCAGCGAATCAGGGAAATGCGCGACTGCTGAAAGGTGGTGCTGGCACGGCGCAGCGGTTGCATAAATCGGCGCAGGTCGGCGCCGCTCGGAATCGGGCGGCGGAGCGAAAAGACCGGCTCCATGCTGACTGCTTCCGAGCAAGACGCCAACTTCTCGCCCACCTCAGTCATCTCCGGCGCTCGCAAGCGCTGGTAGTTCAGTCCGTCGATGTATCCCACAAGGGCCAGTTCGAGCAGAGACGTGAAAATGAAACTGAATCGTTGCAATACGCATGAAAAATTGCGAATTCATGTGCGAAAAACTTACCCAGAGCAACCCAACATCCACACATCTGAATAGGAATCGAGCGGGTGATATGTGAGGGAAAAAGAAATGATATTTACCAATTGCTTTGACGTATGAAACTCGCGGCAATCCGTTGATTAATGATCCGAACTGGAACGTCAGCGCGAGCAAAGAATTCACCTAAATAAACAATTGAGCTTGTGCGAGAGAGGCTGTACTACTTTCAATTCAAACAAAGTTCTGGAGGCATTGCAAAACTGTGAAACTCACTCCGATCATGGTTCGCGAAGGAATCGCTCGGCTGCCAAGATAGAAACTGATCCAGCTGATGAAAATCGTCAAGTAGGTCGGCAAGTAGCCCTAAAAGCCGCTATTGTTCTGAGCCGAGGGTGTGCTGCTCTGAACTTAGACTTGCCTGCAGAACATACCATCCCATTTTTCGTTTGAACTTGAATTCCATAGTCATTTCATCCCACATTCCTGCTGGGTACTCCTGCAAAACAAATAATATGAAAAGAAGAGCAAATGAAATAAGAAGACCGTTTCATTCCGGAAAGTTATCATGGTGATGAGTTCATAATCGGCCAATTTGACGAAGTCAGCCGGCCTTGAGGTCGCCACAATCGAAGAGCCCGAGCCCCACTGCGTTTTGATGTCGTGGAAAAGGGCGATGGCCAACGGTTTCCCCCAGCGCATCTTCACTTCACCCGTGTTGTAGTTGAAACTTTCAAAGGTCAACCGGCAGAAGACTGTGTCCATGGGAAAGGCAGTGAGGTCCATAACGCATGGGCCTATAAGCTTCGCATTCGACTAGTAATTACCGTAGAAAATTTCTTTCGTCCATCAATTGTTACATCAGTTGCATTTAAATTTTCCAGTTATCATCAGTTGCATTTACCAAATCAAAAAGATATCTGATCTCTATTCTGACTAAAATATTGCTAGCATCATTGGTTGAAAAATATTCTTTCCTTTGGTGCATATAAAGACAAGGAATTTCGTATGGCACAACGATGACAAACCTTGGAGTTTCATGCGATAGTTGGTCCATACTGTTCCGTTCTGGTCAATCATTAACCAGACATTTGGAAACGGCGAACTGTGGATGGCCGCCCGTTTGCTGTTTACGAAACAGGTGTTCGGAGTCCACAGGTCATTGAGCACTTCGTGACTGAGTGTGAGATTCTCCCGGCAGGGGCGCATGTGAGAAAATCTGAGGGCCGGGTCCACCCACGTTTCGCTGATGTAGATGTCGAGCAGAAAGTCGCCGGTGATGTCTGAGATGGACGAAATGTCCTGCACCCACACTTCGACAGTCACTTCCAGCGGCGACTGCTTCTTGCCTGGCACCGAAGGGATCTTCACCTTGTTATAGCCCTGGAGCAACAGCGGCATCACCTCGCTGTCGTTCAAGCACAGCGACATCGGTTGAGAAGTCGGCGGTTCGTCCAAGCTGTCCGAACGGGTCAGTGTCAGAAAAGCCAGCAGACAGCATATGGACAGCATACTTCGGCAGAAGGCAGCAAACGTAACAGGCAATGGTTGTGGCTACTCGGAGTGCGTCGACGGTGCTGAACACTGCAAATCGATGGCTCTTCCAAGCGAGTCGCGCCAGCACGGTAGCATCGACTCGTCAAGCAAAATTAAAAGCGAGCAGTCGTAAAAGTTTTTAAAAGGCCGTGACGCTCAAGGCCCATCGTCCGCGGGAATCACGGAGCCAATTGACAAGACCTGACTGCTGCACTGCCTGCAGGCCAGAGGCGTCCATTAATCCGTTTCCGTCTGGCATTCGCCAAAGTGTTAATTTAACACATTTCCTCAACATAGGGTACTGTGTAAATGACCATGAAGTGAAAAGGGCAGCTGAAAAGCATTTGATTTTCCCGCATGCCTTTAGGCCGGTTACTGTAAAATAAATTCAACTTTCGGAAAATTTGATGCATCAGGAGGAGCGAGACCACGAACCAATTTGGTTGGAATGTGAAAAAAAGCTGTTTTAAACGAAGAAAAGACAGGCGATGCATTGGTGGCCGGCTGTGGCGATGGCGATTATCTACGTGTCGCTGTTCCTGTGCTGCGGACTGACGTTCTACTTTTTCGGCTGGACCTGGCTGTACGACCTTTACTGCTGCCGCCAGGTGGACGTTGCGAGGGACCGGATCGACCCGATCGCGAACCTAGTCTTCATGCGTTACGGCGACCACAGCTACCTCCAGCCGGCGGCCAGACGACTCGGTGACTTGGACTTTGGCGGAAACGACGAAATTGTTATCTGGATCCCTCGGGTCGTCCCTCGCTACATGCCCAGCATGCCGCGCTGCTGATATCATATTTTACCTTGTGCTGCTTTGTGCATTGTGTACAGTTGTATAGTTTCACATTCCTTTCATTCGCTTTGTTGTTTTCGTTCGATTGGCAATTCGGCAGTGTTTCTAAGCGAGCTAGGCAATCATTTCGCACTAGCTACAGCGCATAAAGAATTCTACACAATTTCTGTACAGCAATCACAAGCATTCAAACTACAGTGTCATCCACCTCGAAATATGGCGTAGAGAACAGGCACAGTGACGGCGAGAGCGGCGTAGACGAGCACGACGTTCATCACCGTCTGCAGTTTCATTTTAGACTCCAGATTGCGCTCCGTCTGGTCGAGCAAGCTCTCCATATCGGGGCCGACGTAGACGATGCTCGGTCCGCCCGCCTCCTCGGTCGCGTGTCCATGATCAACGGCTATGAGGCGTTTTAACTGTTCCAATTCCTTGTCAAGTTTGGCGTCTTGTTCCTTGATGGCGTGCAAAATCTGCTCAGTCTTCTTAGAATCTTGCGCCAACAGATCCTTGTTCAGGGGCACACTGGTCAGGTTCGTTTTGGGCGAATCGGGCGCAAGCATACCCTTGATGTCGCCTATGAACTGGCCGACCTGAAGTTAAAAGACACACATAGAAGATTATCCCATACCATTAAAGACGATCCGTCTGCGTGCGTGCGTGCGTGCGTGTGGAC
The DNA here is from genome assembly GCA_034698105.1 of Plectus exinocaudatus. Lineage (NCBI taxonomy): Eukaryota > Metazoa > Nematoda > Chromadorea > Plectida > Plectidae > Plectus > Plectus exinocaudatus. Next base: position 10,133 of record JAQGAX010000155.1, on the reverse strand, counting down.
ATATTTTGGTTCCCCCAGAAGAAAGTGATCCCGAGCCCCCATTCGGGCAGGGTTGGATACATAAGGGGTAGTGTAGGCCGACAGTACCATTTCCGCCGCGGGTCCTTACGCGGGAATTTAAATTTGCACATAAATGAGTGCGTATTTTTTGAATTGCCCTTTTCGTTCTGAACAAAGGGATATCGTTAGCGCCGCGATGCTTCGCTAGTTGAGTATAATGGTGAACGTACATGTTGCTGCTGAGTATGAACCAGTGTACTGAGTTCGGCGAGCAGCAACTTGACACGACCTGGATCACTGGCATCTTCGACGATTGTGCGCAGCTCGCGCATGCGCATTCGATTGTTGATGGTGGTACCCAGGATGCCGAGGGTCGCTCCGATTACAGAGCCAAAGATTGACCAGTATTTGGTTCGTTCGCCGCGTTCGCGTTCTTTTTCATGACTTTCTCGCAGGCATGCGGACAATCTAAAAACATAAAGCCGTCAATGTCGTCATTATGAGAATAAGGGTACCTATGAAAACTGTTTCGCTCTTCGTGTTCGTAGGTTTGGAAATCATCGAGAAGATATCGTTCCTCTTTGATTATCTTGTGCTCCTCAGTAAGTAGTTGCAAATAGCGGTCCTCGCCTCTGGAAGTTTTATCAAGATCCGAATGAATCTCCTTCAATCGGTATTGAATTCGTTTGATCTCTTCTTGCTTCTCTCTCCGCTTCTCTTGACATAATGCAAATACATTCTCCGCCTTAAAGATCAATCGCATTAATTCCGAAAATAAAGCATAAAAAGCGAATAGCTTACGGCAATGACTTTTTCCTGAGCGTCCTTAACTGCAGTCAATCCGATGGCGTCCTCATAACGCTTCATCAGATTGAAAAAGCCGGTCTCAATCTTGCCAGACGGCTGCTGGTATAATGCAGAACCAGCGTTACGCCTCACTGAGGTAAGAAGAAAACTTCGACTTGAGCACTGCGCCAAACGACATGCAGATACTGTCAACAGCGACATCTTTCAGTATATTTGCAAAATCACATTTGCACAAGCTGCCAAGTAGTAAAGGAATGGACAGAGTCCGAGGCACCACAGGAAAAGTTGAAGTAGAGTAGTTAGGAAGGATATCTTGACAAGTTCATAGTTATGCTGCTGACCCGAGGGTGAAGAGCGGAAATGGAAACCACAAAGAAACCTGAAAAGAATAAGAACAATTAGCAAGACATGATTTATAGAGCGGACTGCGCGATTCGGCAAGAATCGGAACCTAAAAAAACCGCGCAGACCAGAAGAAATGGGGAAGCATGACGAAAAAGAATGACGAAATTACGGAACATAGCGAAATCGGATCCTGTAGGAAAATAAAGAGTAGATCGGTAATTAGTGTCGTCTGCCGCCTCGGGGCACGCATACCGATACAAGACACGAATTATTTGTAGATGGAGACACTACTCCAAGAAAGGGTGTGCGCGGAATGTTGACGATTTGCCAAACTCGATTCAAGGGTCTCCTGCCCTCCCGTATCTCCAACCTTCGGCTAAGCCTAACAATAAACCTAAAGCTAAACTGAAACCCAAAAAACCTCAATAACCAGTTAGATTGGAGTAGCGACCGCGGACGTTTATTTTTAACCTAAATAGCAATGTCTTCCTTGGCGATCAGGCGAGCGCTGCGCAGTTGTCCCTTCGTCGTGCGTACTACGTCGGCGCCCTCGCGTCGGAGAGCGGACGCACGCGCGGAGCGAGCGGCGGCGGCGGCGGGCGGCGTGCGTTCGATTTCGTTGGAGCGGCGCGGCGGCCAGGCCGAGAGTGGTTCGGCGACGGCCTCCTGAACGGCGGCGGTTACTTAGTTGGCGGCGCGCTCCATCATGATGTGAACCTGTGCGTCAATTAGCCACCTCGCTTCGCATATCGTCCTCACTTTTCACTGCTGCCTACTTCATCTCTTCTCTGTAGTACAAGTGCTGCAGCACCACTGTGCAACGAGGTGGTGGACGTCGTTTGCTGGAAGTTACAATCGACCAAGTCGCTGGACAGTTAATTATATTGCTGGTGGTACTGTTCTTGAGTGACAGTCGATATTCAACATGCCCGTCTTCCATACGAAAACGATCGAGAGCATCTTGGAGCCGGTCGCCCAACAGGTTGGTCGTCTGTTTGTCTTGCTCACTGCACAACGCTATATGTGTTTTTGTTTGTTTTCCACGTACGTTTTGCGTCCGTGTCGTGCTTGTACAAATCTTGGTAATCTTTAGAGCGGCTTGGTTGAGCGATGTTATTTGTCGACTGAATGACGCGGAGATGGAATTGTTGGTTCTAGCTGCGCGAGCGCATGGTGTCGGTGTGCGTGATGAGACCGTTTGCGCAATCCGAGCAATGCGATCAGTCGATCCGAAATATAAATAGGTGCAATGGACGGCGAGTGTGCAGTGCGGCGTCTAATTGCATTTGCGGCATGGCGGGGGATGCGGGGTTGTCGGGCGATGCAGGTCGAGGCGGTGCAGCGTGCAGCGGTATTTACCGGCGCCACATTCATTGACGGCGGGCGGTGGGCGGAGGCGATGTTCGGCGGCTGACGTCGTCCGTATCGTAGGTCGCGCACACCGTCCGACCCGCAACATTATTCAGCGCAGAAGCGCCGCTGCTGGGCTCGACGGCGGTCGGCAGCAGCGCTCAGTCTCACCTCGAGAGAGCGAAGAAAGCGGGGGACGGGTTTGCGCTTTACAGCCCAACCGCCGCCGTGTAGCGCTACGTTAAATATAGACGGCGGCGGCGGCGACTTGGTCCCTCCACTCGCCGCTCTTGATAGAGATACCGAAAGCACCGGACGCACTGAGTTGCGCTTTTTTACTCGATCGCCGACTTGCGCACCCGGCTTAACGAGTCCCGCGCTCGCTCACGCGTCCCTTCGCACCAACTGAGGGGTGGGTGGTCTCAGCGTATTGACCGACTGCCACTTTCCGCACCCACTGCTCTTTCGTTCGCCCAGTTTGCTCAGTCGTGCATGCACGCCGTTGTACGCCGTCCGAGTGTCGGCAGACGCATTCTTACAACGGACAACAGAGCCGGGGCAGGGGTTGCGGTCATCGACAAGCTTATGACTCAGTTTACGCAAGGGTTCCCTGGGGCGACGGCGGCGGAGATCCACCGATCTGGGCAGCCGCCTCGCCGACGCAATGCGGCCAAAACGACCGTGTTAATTAGCTGACGCAACGGCGTCCACACCAGAGACCGATCCGTCTGTCCGCGTCGTCGCAGACAATAGCGCTTCGGCGCCATCGATAAAGGCGTTTTTATTCGGCAGCCGTGGGCGGTCGAACATCATCCAATTCATCGCGGATTAGATAAGCTCGTCCGACCATCGGGACGCATTAACGTCAAAGGCGCTACTCCTGGGACCGGCAGCATCGCCTCCAAGTGCGGCTAAGCGTCGATAGTACGCGGTCAACAGCCTCATCAAACATTGATGTGGGCACTTGGTCATTGCATCCTCGTAAACACCAGCTGGAATTCACGTTGCTTTCCGCAAGTTGCCGTCTCAAACGCTCTCATAAACACGGTCGTGATGCATTCCTTGCGTTGTTCTGCGAAGAACTGCAGTTGTGACCGCATTCAGTGTGACACACTGGCGAATCGTCAATTGGTTGCAGTCGCGTTCGATTTTTACAGTGACAAACACTGACGAATTGCGGAAGAGAACAAAATGTCGTCCAGGACGCACTGTTTGCGTGGCCCGGAGCGGTGAAAATTGGCGAACCCTGCAGGGCGATCGTTGTTGGCCGGTGATAGTTTTGAATGGAGGCGGCTTTCCACCGACCTGACTCGCGCCAACGTCTATTCAAGTGGTACCTGTGACTGGGTGGGCGGCGTTTCGAGCGTTTAGCGACCGAGATCGTGCGTAGACCGCCGCTGGACGTCAAATGGTCGCTGATACTCGTCGTGGTGTGCAAATGCAGGCGTCGCCGTTGCCTACGGCGAACGGCGGTCGTGTCCGGTGGCGATCGCCGACTAGAACGCTGCGGAATCGCGTCATGTTCGGCATCTCGTCGGTTCATTGGCGCGACTTGCGCTTTCAACTGCTGACGTCCGGTCTGCTTTGCTCCAACCAGGTGTGCGCCGATTTTTAGCTTCATCTCGCGCTCAGCGCCGCTGATAACCATATGCGCCACGATGGTCGAAGAAGGGACGGCGAATTGGCCGATGCCGTGTCCGAAATGCGATCGGCCATCCGCAACGAAGTGCGGTCGGCGTCTGCGTCGCGTACCGATCTGGTGCAAATCGAGGAGGACCACACAGTGCGCCGTTCGAGCAGTCGACGCTCTGTGCGCTCCAAGTCGACCGAGTTCATCTATCCGGACACCATCCAGCAGCGCGTCACGGCCGATGACTGTCCCGTCTGCCAGATCATGATGCCCAAGGGCCGCTACGGCTCTGTACGTCCGCGTGTCCCTCCCCTTCTCTCTGAGAGTCGCATCCGCGTTTCGGCCATTTCGACAAGTTGTAGCGCCGTTGCAGTAGTGTACTCCTTTTAACGGTGAAGGGCTTTCGTCTGTCTTCTTTGTGTGCTGTGTATCTGTAGTTGTGTGTGTATGTCAGTGCAACTCTTAATGAGTTGACGCATGATCTTTGCTCAGTGCTGACCCGCCCCATTGTAGGTTTCACGTCTGGTGATTCTTCACGAAGAAGCCGAAGATGGAAACGCGATGCCCGACCTCACGCGGCCGGTCGGCGCCGTCTCGAGGGCGGTCGACAATCTGATCAAAGTGAGTGGTGGGCGAATTGCTTTTACTGACTCGGCCATTCTTAGGTGGGCTACGAGACCTGCCACTCGTCGGACGACCGCATTCTGCAGCAGGACATGCCGCCTGCTCTGCAGCGCGTCGAAGCCAGCTCTCGTCTTCTCGAAGACGCCTCTCACTTGCTCAAGGCGGATCCGTACTCGAGCCCGGCGCGAAAGAAGCTGATCGAAGGAGCGCGAGGTTAGAACCTCTGCGGATCAATCGCTTGAGCGTCTTCAGTCGTGCGGTTGCAGGCATTCTGCAAGGTACATCAGCGCTCCTGTTGTGCTTCGACGAGTCCGAAGTGCGCAAAATCATCAGAGGATGCAAGAAGGTGCTCGACTACTTGGCCGTTGCCGAGGTCATTGAGAGTATGGACGACTTGGCTCAGTTCGTCAAGGTATCGTTTCTTGAATCGTAAACGACTGCGGCCAGTTTGCAAGCAGCGAATTTCAGGACATCAGCCCTTGGTTGACGCGCGTGTCGAAGGACATCGACTCTCGTGAGAAGGAGCTGACGCATGTGGTGCACAGAGAGATCCTCATACGATGCATGGACTCGATCAAGACGCTGTCGCCGATCATGATCTGCTCCATGAAGATCTTCATCCAGATCAACCAGGAAGGTCCGTCTCAGTTGTGCGTAACGCTATTGTACGGGCATGAATGGCGGTATTCAGGTGGCAAGGGCTTGCAAGAGGCGGCCGAAAATCGTAACTACTTGGCGCAGCGCATGATTGACGAGATGAACGAAATCATCCGTGTCCTGCAGCTGACCACCTACGACGAAGATGAGTGGGATGCCGACAACTTGACTGTTATGCGCAAGGCTCTGGTCAGTGCCATTATTCATTTATCGCCGTCATCGAATTCTTTTTAGAACGCTGCCGAAAGTCTGCTGCAAGCGGCGCTCGACTGGCTGGCTGACTCACGCGCGTTGCGCGGCGGCGTCGGTGAGTAAACTATCGTGGGAAAAACGTGACCGATGATGCCGTTTCCTTTGTAGGCGAAAAGTCGATCCGTCGCATTCTCGACTACTCGGAAAAGATCGCGAGTCGGTCCCTGCCCGACGACGCGCACGCCATCCGTCGCGCCGTCTCGGATATTGCTGCCATGACGGACTCGATCTGCGAGTTGCGCAGCAGCGGACAGGGCGACTCACCGCAGGCGCAGGGCTTGTCCAAGGGGTGCGCCCAAAAGCTCAAGGAACTCGTCGGCACCAAGGATGTGCAAGGCATGCTGCCGCGAGCGGTGCACAACGTAGAGCGATCGGGCAATCTGCAACCGGCGCACACCGTTGCCGGACGACTCGAGCAGGCGTTGCGTTGGCTCGAGAACCCCGGCATCGACGACAAAGGACTCGGTCCGTCTTCGGCAGCGTGTTCGTGTCGGTCAATGACCTAGTTTGCTGCAGGGTTGCAAGCGATCAAGGCAGTCACTGAGGAGGGCCGTCGTCTCGCCAATCAGCTGCACGGCGCCGACCGGCAGAAAATGCTCAACCTCTGCGACGACATTGACCGTCTAGCCAATCAGCTCGCCGACCTTCAGCGACGCGGATTGGTGCGTCTTCTTTGTCATCGTGCCAGCCGTTCTGCGCTAATGGCAGTCAGCCCGCACTTTGTCTATGCCTGCTTCATATGCATCCGTGTGTCATACTCACTCTCCGTCCAACGAGCGCTGTGCTCTTTGACCTCACGTATCTCGCTTCCTAACCAACTTTCAGATTGAGCATTTTCCATCCGATTTCGATGAATTTGACCAGTCGCCACCGGCGATCAATTCACATCTGCGCGATACTGTAACGGCTTTGCGCGCCGGCACTCGAATCATCAGCCACGCAATGACTGGCAATGGACTGTGTCCTTTCGAGGCGACTCGCTTCTACGTTGCTCGCGACGGACACCGCGCTCGCGGTCTAGGACCTTCGATATCTACAGTGGCCTTCGCTCCTGCCGGTTCTGTTCGCATCGAGTCGTTCGTCTCGCCGCGATTGCTCAGGCGGAAGCAGTCGCTGCAGAGTCGCGTCGCCTGGGATGCAGACCGCGCGAACAGTTTTTACTTGAGCGGAAGAAGCAAAAGCGATCTGAGCGCTTGCATCAGTTGGCAGGATCGGTTGACCAAGCTGAAGCAGCAGCTGAAACGCCGTCTGTCGCCGTCGAATGGCGCTCACAAGATCGCGCCGTTTGTATGTGTAGATATGCACCCAATGGAGTACAGTTCTTGCACTCACTGTCCAATGCTGCTGCACGCGTTCGCACCGCTTTTTAGTCTTGTATTGTGTCGTTTTGCATCAACTGTCGGCTACCGAGTCTATCGCCTCCATTGCAGGGCAATACTCCCGAAGCACGTGCCATTGCTGCTCAATTGCGCGACAAGCTGAATCAGCTGCGCGATTTGATGAACAAGGCCTTGACTGACAAGGTACCGTTGCATCGCCCCGTTTGCAAAGTATAGCATTAGACGGCATTTGTTGCAGGTCGTGGAAGACTTCGCGGATATTACGACGCCGCTGAAACAGTTTGTCGAAGCGACGCTGGCCCCGTTCAACGTGCCGAATCGCGAGGGTAACTTCCAAGACAAAGCTCACAATCTGCAGGACCACAGCTTGCGGTGCGCGCAGACTGGCCGTATGGTCGCAACGTGCGGCCCGTGCAAGAACAAGCGGACCGTCGAGGCCTTGCTCAGCACAGCAAACCAGGTGAGCGGAGATACAGCACCGCCAATCGAACGAGGGAACTGTGTTAATTGGTTATAGGTGGCGAATATGACGCCGCAACTGATCGGCGCGGGCAAGATCCGTCTGCACAATGATAACGCCGCCGCCGACCAGCACTTTGACAATCTGCGCAAAGAGTACGCGGACGCCTTGCAGCGACTGCGCGCACTCGTCGACGAGGCCATCGACACCGGCGACTTCATCAAGGCGTCGGGTAAATCCATTGCAACTCAAAGGATACACGAAACTGAGGTTGACGGGATGTTTCTGTGCAGAGGACGCGATGCGGCGCTACACGGAGCGATGCGAGGAGGCGATCCGCGACAACCACCCGCAGAGTATGGTGGACAACACTTCACAGATCGCGCGACTCGGCAATCGCGTGCTAATGGCGGCCAAGAACGAAGCGGACAACTCGGAGGACCCCGTGTTCGTTGGCAGAGTCAACAGCGCCGCCTCCAAGCTGCAAGGATGTACGTCTTTTTCTTTGCTCGTTGAAGGCGTTCGTCAGGAGACCGGTCGGCCGGCTTGCGCGCTCGACATGCGTCCCGCTCACGACTGGTTCTTCCTCCTTTGCCCCGGGTGTCGGCTTACGGCTGTCGACAGGCCGTCGTTCTCTTCTTAATTGTCCGCGCGCTTTTCGTTGTCAGTCCCGCGCTCCTTCACTCGTTCACTCGTATTGTAGTCCTCACTCGTCTTCACTCGCTCTTGCCCGTAATATGATACTTACGCGAATTATTCGCATCCGCAAGGTGCTTCGGTCTAAAGATTCCAGCGACGACGAGGATGAAGACGGTTGGGCTCGCTCGTTTCGACTCAATGGTCGCTTTCTATTTACTGACTACTGGCGCTTTCAGGTATTCCGCCGATGGTGAACGACGCGAAGCAGGTAGCGATGGATCCTCGCCACCAAGGGAACGCGAACACGTGGCGGAACTCGAACGGACAGCTGTTGGCGGCCGTCGGCGGCATTCGTCAGGCGATCGCTCCCGACCGCGCGCCGGACATGAGTTCTTTGATTATCAGCGGTACGTTTGTCGGCTTCTTCTGTTTCACTTCTATTTCCTGCCTCCTCGTTCTCATATTGTCTCTGTTGCTTCACTGTTGCTCTGTGTGCGATTAGTGATGGACGTACCATCGGTGTCGTTGGTGAAGCGCAATCCGCGTATCGTATTCGACCCGTTCCACGTCGGCCGGCCCGCTCGGACGTCGCCGAAACCGCCGTTGTGGCAGTTGGCGGGTCCGTCCTCGTCGTCGGCGTTCTATCCGTCGACCAGCGACTACGCCGCCGAGTTCGACGTGAGCCGTGGGTCGTCGCCGCCGCCCGCCAAGCTGTTCACGTCGCTATTCGATCTGCAGCGGTCGCCAACGCTGCTGCGAAAGCAATCGCCGAGCCGTGAGTTGCTCGCTCTCAGGTGCCCCCACCTAGTCGCCACTCTTCCGCTCACCAGTCGACCGCTGGCCGATTTTGGTTTCTTCGCTCTCAGCTCGCGTTTTCATTACATCCTCGCCCATCGCAGAATCACTTGTCACACTAGTCGCTCTTGTCCCAGGCATGGTAGCTTTCCGCAGTTGAGTTACCTCAGTTGTTTTCAGCGGTCGCCGTAGCCATTTTGCGTTCTATTTTTTGTGTGAGTGAGTTGAGAATGCGCTTGGATTAGTAGCAATCCATAGGCTACGCTACATTTGTTGATTTTAGCAAGAAGTCGTTATCGCTCTTCTCATGTCCGTCCCGAGTCCACAGATTGGAAAAATTGGCAACAGCTTAGTCCTGGAGCATTCGATACAGAGCCAATAATATCAGGTCCACTATGAGCATTTTCCAACCCATTATCTTTTGCCTCCTCTGTCTAATGATATTGTCGGCGTCATATTTTGTGCACGCGTTGTGTCTCATTCTCTATCCTCTTCGATCATTTCTGCACAATTCTGGGAAACGGTGTTGGGTTCTATTTCAGCAGTTTCTGCGCCGCCACCGCCGCCGCCTTCTATGCATAATAAGATGTTCATCCGTCACGACGGTAATCTTTGTCCGACTGTCTCTCGCTTTGCACGTCTTACAGCGCTGAGTACTATTCGAATGAATGCCTGTTCTGTTTCCTCATAACTCCAGTAATTCCAATTGCATTGCGATGCACTTACATGAACTTGTCCTAACCAATGATACTCACTTGATTGCTGTGAATGCTCTCTCTTTACAATTAGCCGTCTATGGATTTCTGCACTTTTGCAGTTTCTATTTTGTGTGTACGCACGAAATGCGCAGTGCTCAGTGATGACTTGACAATGCGCTTACCTGTTTTAGAGCCCGCGCCACCGCGTCCACCACCGCCAGTTGAGATTAGTCCTCCGCCAAGGCCGCCACCACCTCCAGAGACGGACGATGAAGAAGAAACGCGCGCCTTCTGGGAACGATACCCACTGCCCGGAGGCGCCAATAATTCCATCTTGGTACGGTAGTTAGCCATGAGTGAAAACTGCGCACAAGTAGCAATGGCGTTGTTATTCAGAATGCGGCGCACAATTTACACCAAGAGTTGCGGCAGTGGTCGAGCAGAGAAAACGAGATCGTCGCTGCCGCCAAGCGCATGGCGATTCTTATGGCCAGACTCAGCCAGCTTGTCAGGTTAGTGTCAAAGATGGTTTGAAT
>JAQGAX010000154.1:0-22295 GCA_034698105.1 Plectus exinocaudatus | reverse complement strand
ACACGAAGGTATCGTACCCCCCCCCCCCCCGAGAAGGTCCAGACCCCCCCTGGCCTCGGGCACCCGTTACACCTATGCAGGTATGCGGCTATGCCTATTACCTACTGAGAAAGAAATTTAGTAAAATTACTTAGCGTCATGATCGGTGGCGCTCCCTCGATTATGAGATGACGGGAGTCGGACAGATTCGAGAAGGCAAATGGATGTATTTTCCCACGGATCATTCGAAGGGTGTGAACCCCCCCCCCCCGATTATAGGTACGCTGTGAGCGGCCGTCTACTTGTACAGTGTCTTGTTGTAGTCTATTGGGTAGTACTCTTCTTGTAATATACCATTCCTCATATTCAGCGGACCACAGTGCAATCGCCATTGCAAGACTACCAACTCACGCACGCTGGCTAGAACGCACGAATCAACCAATGTCAGTGCCGATCCTGTCATTAGTACCGGTTTTTCTCGAAAACAAGATATCCGCAAAAATTGTACCAATTTTTGCGGATACACGCCAAATTTGTCAAATTGGACAACATAACACATTTCACGAACAAATTTGACATTCTCTTTTAATATTCTCAGGCACTGAACGGGTAACCCTGATATTCAAGGTAAATCAGAAAACTTATATAGCTATTCGATTCCGCATTCAAACGGATAACCCTGAATATCAAGTTCAATCTGAAATTGACATTTGCATTCGATTCAGCATCCCTGAAAACCTCTGGATACCAAATTTCAGAATGACCACTTCTTGGGAACTATGGGAAACTATTTGACCATATATAGGCATTTTTTGATCTTAGGAAGGACGGAAGGACAAAAACCGATCGTGTAACCACGCCGCGAACGGCGTGGAATAATTCCCGGGTGTATTTACGAGAAATAGCATTTTGGAGCCTTCTGATCATCCCAGAAAATACGCCCCCGGGCGTATTTTCGAGAAATGCAGAAAAAGCGTTATTTTGTTAGTAACTAAGTTTCTAAAGCTGAAGTATAGCAGCACTGTAGCGACGCGGTAATATGCCTACGCAAATGTTCGAAAACGAATTTATCACTTTACTATTCAGAGTTATTCAACATTCAAGAACGAAATACTGCGAACCGGACGGCATAACAAGGAAAATAAACGTTTTGCATATTCTTCAGCATTCAAATGACAACGAAACAGTATTATGAAAGGCATTGGCACAACTTGAAAGGTTATTTTATTAAGGCAAAGGCACATCTTCAATCAAAAAGTAGTAAAGGAAATAGAATTTCGGCATATTCGTTTAAGTGTAATACACTTTTATATAAAGATCAAGCATTTAATTTCAGTCATTCATTAGTTGCGCAACTAGCTCCTGCTCCCGAGCAGGTGTGAAGTCCTTCTCCTCTCGCATCATGTAGATCTGACGGCAGATCGCTAATCGACGCTCTACATCGGACACTTTTACGTGCCTTTGACCCTTTGTCACCAGACCACGGATCATTTGGCTGATGAGCAGTACCACTGTAATGTACACTGCGACGATGCTGCAAGAAAATGATAAAATTCAGATATTCAATTCAATATTAAAGGATGATAATTAAATCATTAAATCGAAAAATTTGAATCGAAAGTTAAAAAAGCAGCAACTAATGCACTACCAGTTACATTTTAAACTTAAAACGATGAAACCAAGATAGCCGCAATGCTTCGAAACAAATCAGCGTTACTGCCGAAAATTATATGACAGAGTTTCTCGAAATTGCTATTTTCAGGTCTCGGAACTTTAACTCGGAAAATATGGTGTATGGTTTATTGCTTATTAACAAGAAACTCCGATATTACGATTTGATGAGCATAAAAGAGCTTTTGCAAAGAAAATAAATGCATGCAATAAGAATGTTGCTATTTAAAAACGGAATCAATTAGATATTGGCTCAAAATATCATAAATATATAACTAAGGAAGCAAAAAGGTGATTGAGCTGTTTTCCAAGCAGTTTTTGCGAACAATAGTGATATTTTCAAGTCATGAATTGCATACTTTTGATATAGAAATACGATAGTCTAGCTAAATTTGGCTCCAGTCACTCTTTTTTTACCCGTTATCGAAGAATTCAGTGAGCCAATCGGGCTGCCAGGTCGGGAATATCTTATCCACGAAGGCCACCATAGGCATGTAGTCTTGATCGGAGCTAACATCAGGTACTTTGTAATTTACAGTGGGAAGATTCAGATTGGCACTGATGTCTGAGATGTCCATCTGGCTGGACCACACCAACTGACTGCCCACTGATTGGAGAGTCAGAACAAGATCGGCGAAGGTATCTTCTATGGAGATTGTACTCCTCGTTATCACTGCAAACAAATAATAACAGTCAAAAGTAGTGACAGAGAATTGAAAGGAAAGAGAAAAACATTGATATGCTATTGGGCACTATTAGCTCAAACATAAAATAAAATAACCAGCAGATATTCTAAAGTATCAAATGTAAAAATCGAACTTCAAAGCAATGCAATTAACACAAATAAAATGCGTCAATTTTGTCACTGGCGTTCAATATTATTTTGCTGAAAGGTAGATTCAAGTCCTTCCATTGATGCTAAAACATTTCTTCTTATCAATGCAAGTTGATCTGAACAGACTTAGGCAGTGGGGGGGGGGGTGCGTTCGCCCCTCGCCGCCGGCCTGTGCCACGTCTGGTTCTGCACGATCAAGTATGTCAAATAAAAATTAAAACATACAATTGAGCAGCTTGTAGGCGGGTCGAACTTGCCCTTCCAGTGGTATAACAATGAACAGCGGGTAGGCGTTCTTGATTTGCACCCTGGTGCTAAAGTCGTTCCCATTGAGTAGGTTGATGAGCTGCTGACGGGTGGTCGAGTTGACCGGTAGGCTGATAACGCGCTCTCCCGAGTGGGTAATTGGTTCTTTGCCGTAGTGTTTCGGCTCGCGATGAAATATAAATTTCACCTGGCAAATATCCATTAAACTCAGTGATGAATGAAGAATTTTGGTATCGTTAAAAATAGATGGTTTTTATGATCTAGTCTTAACCATAGACTCAACTTTTCTAAGGATAAAAATGATATTTGAACAAGAATTTGGGTTTTCATGTTTTTCTGCGATAAAATTTTGCAAATTTAAATAGAAATAATAAGAATTTGGCCTTTCTATTGGGGCCCACTACTCCATCAGTCGTGGTCTGTAAAACAAACGAATGACTCAACAGTGAATGAAATTAACAATACCTGTAATCTAACAGTCTGTCCTTGTGTCAGCTCATACAAGAGCGCTTCTTGTGATGGTTTTGAAATCGACCAGTAGGTCTTTGACTGAGGCCGCAGCAGTATCTGCAAGTCAGAGAAATTTATTCTCAATATAAACTGATCTGACTGTAATTATCCGATAATGATAATACATGTTTATTTAATGAATAGCATATAAGCAGCAATGTTGTTTGATTTGAGCACTCCTTACATTTAACACTACTCGCGTAATGTACAAATCTTCGTTCAATGCTGCTGGGCCAGGCCAACTCCATGCGCCCCATTACAATTTGTCTTCATTATGAAGGATTGACAGTTATCACAATTTTGATTGCAGCAGGTTGCAATGTTCTCGGAAATAAATGTTAAAATATACATCAACAATGCTACCAAAAATCATGCCAATCAGGCGCGTAGCCAGAAATCGGAAACCGGGGGGGGGCAAAATCGAAAACTGGGGGGGCAGAGATACCCCCAGCCGGTCGCCTATCGTCGTAAAAACATTTTTTCGCGCCATTTTGGCGACCTTTTTGCAGAAAATTTTGAAAAAGTCGGCCATCTTGGCGACCTTTTTTTTAAAATAAGATCGCCAAGATGGCCGGAGGTGCCCACCGTACACATGTCTACAGAGGCAACTCGACACTTTTCACTTTTCGGGCCTCAAAAAACTGGGGGGGGGGCAAATCCAAAAACCGGGGGGGCATTGCCCCCCGCGCCCCCCTCAGCTACGCGCCTGATGCCAACAATAATAGATGACAAAAATAAGAACAAATACAAATAGCGGACAACCTTGAGCGTGTCGCACGCTTTATATTCGTTCACGAAGGAGACGGCCTGTTGCGCTAATAGTACACTCTCTTGATCGATCGGCTCGAGCGCGGCGACATAGTGTTTAATGAGACTGTCGAACTCTGCGCCGCCTAGAGTCTTCAACTCAATGCCAGAAGCTCGCATTTTGTACAGTGGCTAAAATAGTTAAGACTTAATAATCAATTGTTTCAACAATATGAGCTGCTGACAAATTTTGATTTATGTAAGTGGCCTATTCAGCACTGTCCTATTTTTGCCAAAAGTTCTTCTTTGGCAAGCTTTCTGCATTCCATACTTATAACAAAATCATTTAATAATGAAATAGTCGAAGTTGATCTCAGTAAAAAAGCAAGTTCGCTAAGAGACTATTGCAATGCACTCAGAAATAAGACCATTTCAAATATATGAAATGACTCGTTAACTGTTAGCAAAGTCTGAATGAAATTACAATTTTAACAATATTATAGCAATAACAGAATAATAACGAAACCAGATCAATAAATAGCAAAATAATGGATAAATATGGAGAATAACTTAACGCGTTGCGAAGAACCAAATCAAGCGAATAATAAAAGCGAATTATAAATAAGCAGGTACGCGAAGTTAGTCCATGGAAACTTCATTGTTAGTAAATAATGGAAAAATATGTTCGTACCGGATAGCCGGCTATACCAATGCTGAAATCGACACGGACAGGCATCAGGCGGTCACCATATCGGTTGGCAAAAGCGTAGGCAAGTAGCGGTAGCCAAATTATCAGTACTAGGAGGAAGGTCATCGCCGTGCCATAAAAGCGCTTGCAAACTTTGCTCTTCGATAAGCGATTTAGCATACGATATTCCTAAAAGTAAAAAACGGCCAATTGTTTGTTCAGAGGTCATGACAAAACCTCAATGCAGTCAAACCCGGACTATAAGAGCATGCTCGGGAAATCGAAAAATGGCTCGTATATGCAGATGCTCTTATATCCGGATTCAATTACACGTTATAGTAAAGTTTTTCGATCGCTCAACCAGAAAATCGAGTTTTGGTCCCCACAATGAGCAGGTACAACGAGCAATACTGAATACTGCTCACTTTCGAACACAGAATCAAGAAACTTTTCCTTTACGAATTACGCTGCTCGATTTCAATTTTTCTTGAACCCAAACAAAATTTTACTACAAAGCATAGTACAGGAATCAAATAGGTGTCTATGGGCTGCTCTTATATCCGAGTTCGACTGCATGCAGATAATTGTTTCCTATCATAAGATTTTACTCAACAACTTATACCATCAAAAAATCTCAAAATTTCTTAAAAAGTTACCGAAAATAGGACCATCGACGGTATACTAGTCTAGTTGCAGTAATGAGATGGCGATGCTCAGCGGTCGAATTTGAAATTCTAACCTCACCACCTAATTTTCATGCATGGTTAATTTCCTTCTAATGACCGTTAACGATGATTTGATGGTCGTCTTCAGCGTTGCGTAACACGTGCTCTACAACGCAAAATACGAAAGAAGTTAATAACTTACCAACAACAAGGTTTTAAAGTGCTCAAAGCACTTGCGATTGAAAATTGAAGCGACGAAACTTTCCAAGTTGAAGTAGTCGAAGAGTGACAAGCTCGTATCCGTCCAGGTCCAATCAATCAGGGTTCGTAGTTCGAATAAAAATGGAACCAACAAGAATCTACGATATGATACGGTATAGCGCCAAAAAACAAGAAAAACAATAACGTACATATTAAGAATGATCATATTGAAGACGCCATAAGATCGAGTGAGCAGGTTGCCGATACACTGACGGGGATAGCCGTTGCGGAGCTGCCCGGCCGATATGAGAAAGTACACGCACTTGACGACGTACAAAAGCTGCGCCACGCCGTTATTCACCGCCGCACTGAAAAATAATACTATATTTGGCAGACAATCAGCATAGCTGATAAAAGTTTGAGATATCATTTCAAACACGAAATCTAAATAAATTGTGAGCAGATCGCCTTATCCAGTCGTTGCATAAAAATTATACGTGGTCCCATTTATTGGGGGGGCTTGAAATATACGAATTATGAAAAAATTTCAGCATTCAGCAGCTCATCTGCAGAACAGGAGTTACATTCAGTTGGTTTGGATTTACGAAAAAGTTCGCGATCAAATTGGGCCCACGAAACGCAGAACTTTTACAGAAGGCTGATGATGAAAAGTTGTAACATGTGCTTGGTTCATGGGAACGGCAAATGTCTACGAAATTTAATGTTCGCAAAATTTTATTATCTCGGCATGCTGGCACTGTTTATAATGTCAAAATCATGAGCAACGACTCGCAATGGTGACCTCTTTGTTCTGACAAAAATTACGATGCTAACTATACCAAGGCACAAGTAGAGTAAGATGTTTTAATGGTACTCGATGGCCAATAGAATCGGCGCAACACAGTGACGTTTAACGCCCACCCAAGTAGTAGTCTGGTGTGACCGAACCATGATGCAAATGATTTGTCTATGCCGCTCATCTTTTTCGCGCTTCATCAATCGGTATGCCGCTGAACTCAGTGGCACGCGGTAATTAGGTTGAGTGACGATGAGCAGCATGTTTTTTACTGTTGAGTTCAACTTCAGGTCTGGAACGTTGAGTTTAATGTTAGTCTCGCTCAAACTACGGCTAGTTGACTAGTCCAGCCCCACTATTACTATTGAGCTCACCAACGTTCAACCTGAGAACATGCTATATTGGACAAACTACCGCACGTTTGCTACAGCAACTCCAATAAATCCTGTTAATAAGCGTATGAAAACATCAAATTCCATAAGGATGCCACTTATTTCGGCCCATTCAACCGCTAAGAGGACTCCAAACCGTTTATTATCATGAGCTTTATGACAAGTACAGTAGTGGCTTATTATAACCCATCGATGTCAATGTGTATGAATGTGATAAAAATTCTGTCAAAGACGTACAGTAGCATCAAGATCACTTACCAGGCGTTGATGATTGGTAGCGCAACGAAAATTCCCACATGGAAGCAGACGACCAGACTGTACTGGAAGAAGCGTTTGACCCTGGTGGCTTTGCACAGGTATATACTTCGATCGATGATGATCAGCATCGACAAGACAATCAAAATCGCCACAAAAGACAGCGGAACGCGGTTTGTTTGAATGTCCGAAAGTACCTGCAACAAAATTTTGAGCATTATTAAGCGTTTGCATGCTTGCTTTTACTCAATATCATCAAACATACAACATACAACACAAAATAAAACGACAACATCAACAAAGATGGGGGATGGGAGGGATATGCAGCGTCAATAGTCTCAACACAATAAACTGAAACAAGAAATTTTGAATGCATTGAAGAATTTCAGCAGTGATGCAGGTAGCCCATTGCACTATATGCTATAGATGTGATCGATATTAATCGGTATCGGTATCGTGCTAAGTGGTTCGTAGATCGCTAAGTAACACCTGTTACTCTGGCAACCTCGCATCGTCATAATTAGACATCGCCACAATTCAAACAGCTGCCAAAAACTGAATACTTGCCCAATTTTTACAACTTCTTTCAAATGATACTCTGAGACGTCCTCTTTTCAACGAAAACCCACATTCCAATCCATTGCAAACCATCCGAGATATAAGTTTGAAATTCTGTCGCAAACGCGGATACCCTGTATTATTAGTTCATCAAAAAAAGTGAATGATACTGACCGATCCGGTTCCGCCCTCGCTGAACGACGAATAGCCGAAGAAGACAATGACGAAGGCGGCGATGTCAACAAAGAACATAAATGGATACAAGTCGAACACGGTGTCGTCAGTCGGGTTGAACAGCCAGAAGTACAATCGGCCGATCGGACCGCCGTAAGCAATGTACGAACTCGTGTCGCTCAAAACGACCGCCGCATTCGGGTCGACGCTGATTCTTCGCACTACAATCAATTAATTTTGATTGACAACGAATTGGTTTATCTGACAACTCGGCCTCTCTTATTAACGCTCTCAAAATAAACCATACTTAGCGTTGATAACTCTGCCACTACTATTCACTTCGCCGCATTTTGCTATTCAATGTGCTCACTGGGCCGCTGGTTAGACTGAAATTGCAATTTAAATATAAATCATAACTCAATACGGTAATCGACACAAGGCAGTAAATAAGTGAAACATGGACACCAGTAACAAAAAATACGGTCAAACTACAGGGTGACAGTAAAATCAGCTACAGTAAATTTATTTTTCAATAACGATCAAAAAACTTCGCAGTGTTGTTCTCTAACACAGTTTTCAAAGAAAGTTTAAGAAAATTGATTGAGCTTTGGCCGAGATATGACCGCTTAAAAATAGCTTAGGATTTACTGCAAATTGTTAGCGAAATATACGATGGCGCGCTGCGCTGCGGACGCAAATTTATATTCATCCAACATGTGGAAAACAAATACTAAATAGGCCTACGGAAAAGAAGCAATACGAGAGGCCTAAAAGCGGAGAGACAGTATACTTGCGCGCGAAAAGTTTCGAAAAGCGCACATGCACGGCGCGCACTACCGTAAGCTGGGAATCGCTGTAAATCTTAAGGTTATTTTTAAGCGGTCCCATCGGCCATTGGTCATTGTTCCATCGGAGAACAACTTTATTAAATTTCAGATTAATCGGCGCATATTTGACCGAGTTATTCCAAAAAATTCACTGTAGCGGGACTTTACAGGCACCCTTTACTTTAAGGTCGGTTATGTATCTTGAACCGATTACGACTAGGAGTTCTGTCAGTCTGAAATAAATTTGTCAGAATATTTAAAGATTACTCAAATTTAACTAGTGGACATTCAAAACTAGGATATGTGAATAGCAACCTGAACGCACTCCTACTGCGGACAGTCTTAAATCTTCTATAGGTCAAGCGCTCATTGGGCCGGTAACACAATCGTTTCGTAAAGTTAAGTAACACTTAGCGATACTCAGCGCTATCCTTCATCATGGACTTAAAGTGTTAATTAACTTGCGAACAGTTTACGAAACGATTGTGTTACCGGCCCATTGAACGCAATTTACCTTGCACAAGTTTGGTTTGGTCGACGTCGAAGGCGGCGCCGTTGCGAGTGATCGACTCATCCAAACCGTTTTGATCCTGCAATTCAATCATTTTGCTTCATGCACCCTTCTTGGCCCTAGCCATAAGAATGAAGCAGGCAACATGCAAAACAACAAATAAAACTTGGAAATTTAAATAATAATACGTGTTGAACTGCTTCAAATTTTAAATTGGAAAAAGAATGAACACTATTTGTATCGATTGGAAACTGCACTACATGTACGTTATAATTACCAATTTCAAGCGTTAATTTTTACAAAAAATAACAGCATCTGACAAAATTGCTTTCAGGGATGAATTAATCCCCAAACAATAGCGCAAAAGTTGGATTAATAATTAACTTTGCAAAGTAATGATCATCAATTCGAGTTCTTCATAACAAAGAATAAAAAATTTAATTAACAGCAAAACCGACCTTCGCGCCCGTCATTTCAACTGCTGACGTCGATTCCACTGCGTCTTGCCACAGTGCGCTAGTCTAAAAATACAATTAATCAGATATCAGCTGTGCAAATTCCAAAAATTGGACTGTAACTAATATCAGGCAAAGATTTCAGCACAACCGCCACAGAGGTTAGTTCAAAAAATCAAAAGATACTCAGTACGTTTTAAAAAAAAGCACTGTTATGCGATGTTTTATTAAAATATGGAAATTATTCTCAAGTTGTCGCTGATTCTAATTTTCAACAGACGGATTCTAAATATTCAATGCTGCGGCATTAATCATATCAAGAAATCTAGTTATCCTTACTTTAATCATATTTTGATGAAATGACAGCGAAGCGAGCAGGGCAATGTCCCACAAAGCGCAGAAGGGCACCTCAATGCCGACAACCAGAGGGAAGAAGTATGGGTTGACGACCTCGAGGTTCCGCACACTTTCGTTGTTCCATGAGAAGAAAAAAAATTGGAAAACGAACTTGGCTATGATAATCGCCTGAAATGTAGTCAACGATTGAGTATTGACGCAATTTCGACTTCTTTCCAGTACTGAGCGAAGCAATCTTCGATCAATTGATAATCATGTTTTGCTAGCAACTAACAACTGACGATAACATATGTTACGAAACGAACTGGTGTACAATTATCAAAATGGAACCTATATCTTAGGTTTATTCTGAAAGCTATGCAGGCCGAACTGGGGATTTGAACGTTCCGTTTTGCATTATTTTTCTAGCGCAGTTACAATAGGCAAACCCACTCACAAATTCAATTAATAAACATGTATATCGCTGGAAGCATTTCTCCGCTCGATTTTGGAGACGTTAAAATCTCGGGTAGGAGTATACTAATTAAGAAATTTTCACCTTACTGGCAACAAGAAACAAGAAAAAGGTTCATAATCAAATTATGAATTATACCTTGATGCATATAATTGTACATTTCCAGAAGGCTTTGGTCGGATGAGGCGAGCAGAGTGTGCCCCAGCAGAAGACGAGCAGTGGCAACGGCAATGAGATGACGCCCGAGCAACGCGCTTGATAAATAATAATGAAGAAATAGCAGATCAGTGCAGTATGCGAGATGATCGTGTGCCACAGCGCCATGAAAAACCGGCCAATTACTACGGGCTTCTGCTGCGATGCTACCACCGTAATTGGTAAACCTAAACCGAAGAACTGGTTGGGGATAGGGATAGAATAATAATAAAGCAAAAATAACTCTCCATTCGAGATTTAGGTTTTATTCAGAAAAATTTTTTCAGCGTAATAATATCCCCCAAAGTGTTACATAAAATTACTAATGAAATAATGTACCGGGAATATCCAAAAAACCGCCCCAGGTGGATCATTGAAGTCAAAAGGTTTTTTGACGTGCAATCGATAAATCCCTCATAGAAGTAGATAACACAAACATAATGTCCAGTGGCGTACGCCCCCCAGTTTTCGGGGGCCTAAAAAGGGGATAGGTCCCCTTACCATTTTTCCATAGTTGCACTCCCATAGTTGACCGGGTCTGCGCACGCCACTGATGTCATTTATAATAGTCTGCAGTGCGACAAGTCCACCGGCGGCTAATAAGATACAGTTGTTGTGAGGTGGATGGAATGAAGTGCGCATCGGCACCAAACGGTTCTGCCAGATGTGGACATGGGATAGGGGTTTGGGGGGCAGTGGCGGTACTAGACCCGACCAACTGGGGGGGGGGGTTTCAAAAAATGATAAAGGGGACCCTTACCAATTTTTTTCTGGCGGCCAAAACCGGGGGGGGGGCGTACGCCCCCTTAATACTGCCACTGTTGGGGGGTACTTTTGGGTGTACGCAGAGTTATAATTCTTTCTGGGGGTTGCGCATCCCGAAACCTCCTCAGCATATCCAGATCGGCTCAGGCCCATAATGGGCTACGGTCCTCGAAAGTCCGCCCCACCTCGGCAGGTGTTAACAGAATAGAAAAATAGTAGATTTTTAACGGAAAGACCCATTTTATCCAATTATCTATGATTATGATTTGCAATCAAAAGAACGAACCACTGAGCAATCGCTGCTTGCGGAACTCGAGTATGCAATGCTGGAAGTACCAGCTGTGAATGATGCGCAGCTGGAAGATGACAAAGACAAAGCAAAACACGTCAAAACCAATCATCGTCTCAGACTTCTCCACCGGGCACATCTCACCTAAACGAGTAATATTTCAAATCATCCCAAATAAATCTGTCAGACAACAAAAATAACTCCGCCTCACTACTATAACAAAGGTTAGTATGAATTATAACCAAGAGTCCGTACGGTATGAGCGGCATTACCCAGTCACCTCTCTGATACTACCCTTTTGCCGCACAGAGTGTGGGCACAACGTGACTGGCTCATATGTCCATCCCACCCTGGTGATTCGCATAGAGACTGAGTCAGTGCCATGAAAATTAGGAAGCGGGGTTATTCAGGACATTGATTCAAACGCACGTTTTGATCTTTTATATGACACTTGATTTTCAGGGCAACATGTTTCGAGAACCTAATTTTGATATATTATGTCTGTTCGTCGAGAAAGTTAGAATTTAGCAATTACTTGGAACGCTAAATCGATAGCGAATGGTGCATTTTTTGTTACTCTGATTTTCAGGAGATTTTCGTTGCGGAATTCGATAAATGTTCAAAGAGTTTGACTTCAATCACAAATTTGCGGGCACACTTTTACCATAGGAAGGCGCAGTTTCGAGAACGTAATGTACTGGAGCAAATATTTTCACCATAATGGACTTGTTGAACTGCTAAAATAGCTCACTTGCATCAATGTCGTACGACCGCGGGTTGAGGCAGACGATGCTAAATGCCTGACGTACCAGACAATTTTCTTCCAAGTTCTTGATAAACGCACACCCAAAAATCTACAATAATAACTATTGAGCTAACTTGCCAAATTTCTGAATATAAAAAATGAAATACATATTGACAATTAAAAACTGCAAGATATTTATTGAAGCGATGCCTGAAGGAAAAGTCGACAATCAATTTGTGCATGTCGGAAAATACAAATATGCTACAGTCTTAATTATCATTATACATGCCACCAAATGGATTTTTGAGAGAAACTTGCATTGCATTCACTGTATAAAAACACTACACATACTTGGAGAATGCAAAAAATGCAGCATTACGACTGACCTGAAGCGATACTTTGCAGAAGATGGAAAAAATATTGTAGAAGAGCAGGACGCGCCACCACAAAAGAGTGCAGCTAATCGGAAGCAGAAAAAGATCGTTTCCGCGCCACAGCATTGCAAATGCAATGACCAGATAGCCGAGTGAGAATAACGACGTTCCGCCCAGTCCGGCCACAAGCACCATCACCCACGTAACCCAATGGCCGTAAAGGAAGATAAAAATCTTAAGAAAGTCCAAGTAGTTCCTGAAACACAAACCACATAATTGCACATGCTGGATACGCTTGTATTGACGCAACATCAAACACGGTTTATTTATGGTACGAATAGTGTGAAAAGATTTCAAATAGACAGGCAATGATGGTTCGGGATATCAAGAGGGTAAACCAGATTCAATATTAATTCGCAAAGTTTGCTATCAAAAGTTTATTCAATATTACGTTTATAATTTTATTCAATATTTTATTCAAAAATATTCAATATCAAAAGAATCAAATCTGTGAAAAAAGGAGAACGCCAATTCCTATAAAATAGCAATTTTAGTGAGGCTTTCAACGAACTCATTAAAAATTGAAAATTTTTTAATTTCTAATGACAACTTCTAAGCAGCTCTGTTGATCGGTTGATTTATTTATTTTTGGCGATTTACGAGACTTGGCAATTTGCACATCACGTCGCCATTAGTAAGCGCCAATGTTGGAGCTATTTAATGGGCGAAAGAACTCAAAACCGAAGCATAAAATGAACAGAAACAGCCATTGCCTTCAGAAGAGACAGTGTAATACAACAGGAGCACACAAAGTGCTTCCAGTGTTTACTAACAAAATGAAATAACGAGCGACCACAAATATCAATTAAGTATATGAAACCTACTCTTGAATGGTGACGAAGTCGCGAAGCCGATTTTCTTTGTGGTCGAGCTTGAAGCCGTTCGCAAAGATGCTGCAGTTGCTTCCACCTGGTGGGTCGGCATCGTCCTCGCGATGGAACACCGCAGACTGGCACGCAACCAACAACAGGAGGAAAAAGTCGGTGACCAGCAAACTTGGATTCGGTCCGCGCAAACTGTCAGGCAAGCTAAGCCACATGATCAGGTTCGCCTTCTTCGACCCAGGGTCTGAGTTCGAGACCTCGACAAAAAGCTCCGCCAACCACGTTTCCCATGAATAATCTAAAAGATAATAATGAAATTCTTTTATTGTATGAGTTTTGCTATATTTACAGTTGCGTATTGTAACAATATACATCCACAATGAGCGGTGGATAGTAAATGCAAAGGACAATCCCATCGATAACTTAGAATAATTCATGCTCTTAAATAAAGAAAATAGATCAGGTTACTGATCTGCATGAGCAATGCAGTATTATCAAAATTACAGTTTTTAGCTGAGTTTTTGAGCGAAACCAATAATTTTTTGCTCTGACTGACCGTACAATAAAACAGCCCAATAAAGCATAGAGTGAGCCAATTAAGTAACCAATTATTAAAATTCGATAGAAAACCAAAGAATCAACCGATTCTCATGAAATTTTTGCATACACAGAGCTGATACTTGGCATTTTTGTACACGTGAGTGTCGCGGAGAGAGACTTCCGCGACTACAGCTTCGTTGCGTATAACCTTTTTTTACATCATTTGTATATCACTGTGCGCGCTTAACTTTTAACGCTTGGCCTTCAATGTCTTTGTATGCGCTTTGTGTTCGTAACCCGGTGAGAAACGGTTGGGTTTTGTTTTTCTTGACTGTTTTCGGAAGTAAAGGCTGCGCTTGTTGTGGAACACTCGTACAGAAAAGATCGGTACAGTTCCCTTAAGTCAAGAACTATGGAAGTCTTATCGCTTGGCCAGCGACATGAGCGTGATTTTGAAAAAATATTTTGATAATGGTTTTAGTCGCGCACAGAAATGAGAGTTCACTGAGAGTGTAGTTGCGCGGATTCGCGTTCGTTCAATCTTCTAATTCTATTCAACAGAAAGCAAAGTGTATGCTGATATCAGTGCTTCCAAAGTGCTCCCACTGTGCAGAGAAAGTTTTCACAGCCGTACAGTAATTATGTGTCACTTTCCACCGGAAAGCGCATCGTAGAATGGCACGCAAACTTGATGGAAAAAGGAACCGTCACGGAAACAACTCAAAAGCGAAGACAAATCGCTGAGAAGAAAGCTGTTGCCATGTCTGAACATTCGTGGACAACCTACACCAGTCCATTTCGTCAGGCAGTGAACGATCTGCAAACGAATCGCCTGTGTTGCCGCCGCACAGACAGGAGATTTCGCCGCGCGCTCAGCCGCAAGCTGCTCACCTGTCGCCCGCCGCCACGTTTCCAACTGCTTGAGTGATCGCAATGTTCGCCGTGCTCGATGCGCTCTCCTTCGATGCCGTCTACTTCGTTTCTGGCTGAGGGGAAGCATGTCGAGGGAAGCATGACAGTAGACCAACTAGGACAGTTGACCAACCGCGACAGCTGATCAACCGATTTGAGAAGGAATGAGTCGAACACCGCACCCTGCGATCCTATTTTTTACGAACGCGTTCTCATTTAATTACTAATCATCAATGGGTAACCCTAAGCACAACCCATTGTTTTCCAGGATAGGATATCGAGGATACTAAATGTTTAAACCGATGTACGTTGCGAAAACATATCAGATCAAGCCCAAATTTGGTAAACATACTTCAAACCCTACTTTAAAAACACCTAAAATTTTAAGTTAATCGATGAATATATGCTTATTTTATGCAAATTTCTGTCTCACGAACCATTCCTCTCTTTTGAGAGCACTCAGCGACATTTTTCAAGCATCAAATTGCGGTAAAAATGAGACACACCTACACAATCATTATTCATGAACAGTTTCAACTTCAACACAACCGGCTTTTCGCTCTGCGCATGATTCGCTCTGTTTGAGAACACTCATTCGCTCATGCGCATGTCATGCGGACGTGCTTACTCGACCATATCTCGGCAACCACTTGCTCAAATAAATCTTTTTTGAATATACTCACAAAGGTTGGACAACGGATAGAGGATAAATTTACAAAGTTCTGGATAATGCAATCATGGCTTCGCCATGTGGTGAGACAAACATCAGCTAAATTTGTGCAAAATATCATGAAAATAGGTTGAGTCACTGATTTTCCATGAAATTTTAAAAATCAAACAATTCTTTCCACCGGTACTACATAATTGAAATAAAAACTACTTACGACTGTCAGCGCTTTGCGGGAGACCAACGGCGAATGTATACTGCAGCGGCAGCAGAACGGAGAGCACGGTTAGCAATGCCGGCCAACAGCGCTTGACGGTGGCGCGTGAGACTGAGGTAAAAA
Organism: Plectus exinocaudatus; assembly: GCA_034698105.1. NCBI lineage: Eukaryota > Metazoa > Nematoda > Chromadorea > Plectida > Plectidae > Plectus > Plectus exinocaudatus. The sequence continues at coordinate 6,242 of JAQGAX010000154.1, read as the reverse complement.
CCATCAACCAAACGACGTATATCAAGGCCACGAAGTCCATTCGCTTCCACACTACGATCACGGTCATTATAAAGCAGAGCTGAAAATCAACATAAGAATAATTAATTGTGAATCACAGAAGATCAGATATAGATTGAAAAAAGTCTCATTATTGTGAAGTTTTACAAAGCAGAAAAATCAACAATATAATACATTAGCAATATAAGTACCATCAATTTCATATTAAGTTAGTCTGCGAATATGGGATCAGTCCTTTTCTGTATTAGAGGGTTACGAGCGCAAAATTCATGCGTGAGTGTCACTGTAGTGTATATATAAATGAGAATTAATTATTTATTATAGGCCAGTTTTACAGTCCTATGGTGTAAAATATTACATAGCCGCAGGCACATGACCATCACTGTCGTCTCCAAATAGAAGCCCCTGAGTTTCTATTTGGGAGCTTCTAATCGGAAAAACCCGGTACTTTACCAAAAAATCATTTATTCATAACAGAATTCATCAGATATGTAACCAAAATCTGTATCGTTATCACTATCTCCAGGAGAGAAAATTATTACCCGATAAATTCATTCCAACTGCTACTGCCACTGAATGCTACTGACCAGGCCCGTACCATGGGTTTTGGCGCCCTGGAGCCACGGCGCCCCGTCGAGCACCATGGGCGCCCCCTTGACGCCCCTTCTCTACTACACGCTGCCCGGCGCCCTGTAACCATGGTTCCATTGGCTTCAACGATGGCACGACCCTGCTACTGACAGCCACCGCGACTAAATTGCGCGCGAATTTCATGGACACCACGATTCGACGCGAAAACCAAACGATATTCTAATTAAGTCGTCCTCCAAGTAGCATATAAGCGTTTAGCATATCTTGGAAACCAATTCGCTACTTTTATATTGGATTCATTCGCAAAAATTTGACAGCAACCATAAAAGTAAAATATCGTATTCTATCATGCCAAAAGTGAAAATTTGCACCTCCAATCCGAACTTGTGGAATCCATGGTTAAGCAAAAACTTGGCGCAATTGACCAGTCCTTGGTCGGCGTGTTGCCGCTTAATATCAGGAAAGATAACACTGCCTCGCCATTCTACATCAGCTTGCGCTAGTAAGTACTGTTGCCGGTACTTGAGGACCGTCTGCGTCGCCATCAATATCAATGCCAAAATATTGCCCTAAATCAGGAAGAATCTTGGAACAGCTTTGAAACAGCATGATAATTTTATCTCAGAGGTTAAAACAAAGGCTTTTCAAAGAATTGCTGTTGCTCTGCATAATCTTTCATGAAGCATCTCGTTCGCTATGCTGTGGGAAAGCTGCTGTCAAGATTTCTAATATCTGACAATAGTTGTTCCAGAGCACACTAAAAATTAGTTTAACTAAAACTTTGCCAATGGATGATAAACCTAAAAATCATAGAATTCTGAGGATTTCAGACAACCTGGTGACATTCATTACGATAAACTGCTTGAATTTTGCAGAAATAAGCGAAAAATGATGCAAAAGCCGATTTTTAAAGCAGTATACTGAAAAAATGTTCAGAAATCTATTTTATCATTAGATAAGCAAACGCTTGATAAGAAAAACTACATACGGTCAAGTAGCTCTTGACGTCTTGTGTGTGATGCAAACCAAACCAGGTCATCTTGGAAATCCACTCCATTTTATATGTATCCTACAATATAATTAACTTCAAATGATTTCAGCTACTGCTCCAGCAAATGACAAAATGTAACGTAATTATCTATGGAAGCAACTGATTAAAAACAATACAAGCGCAACCGAATCACAGCACAACCCTACCCAGCACAAGTAAGATATGGCAACTGTAATGCATTACGCGTCACATGAAATCTGTATGAGAGGGCTTGGGTCAATGTTCTGATATCGAATGAACTCTAAGACAAGAGGTAGAATCAGGCAAATGATGCTATACTCGAGATTTCTTCGTGAGGAAGAAGAAACGGCGCAAAACACCGTAATATGCAAAGATCAGCCTTATTCTTCGTTGCAAAAACCCAATTCCTTACATCAATTATAATAGATTAATGGTTTTGTCGTGCAAATGCTGCACAAATACCAGTCATAAATCGTATAATCTTCGTTTAGGGGAAATAGCAAGTTAAAAACAATATGAACGGATTCTATTGATAGTCTCATATTTAGCAGGCTATTCATGCCTTTGCCTTTCATAAATGTAAACATAATCAAGCGTTGATAACTAAAATCTCTGCGATATTGAAACAAAAATATACCTCAAAACACATATCATAATTGTCGTCGACGAAAATGAATCCGTCCACGAAAGTTTCAATAGTACTGGAAAATATTTGCATCTGGTAGACCATCCGGATGAATGAGATGAGCAACAAGTAGATGGCAGCAATCAAGCAGATCAGCCAGTGGAATGTTGGCATCTCCCGCGCCAGAGACACTGACACCATCAAAGATGCGAACACCAACAGTATCAAGTTGATTGCACACACCTAAAGAGCAATTATAATTTTCTTTATGTCACATTCAAGCAGTTTTACACTGAACATCGTGGTATACGCATACACATGTCTGTGTTGCGTTGTAGCCCTGATTCCTGTGAACCATTCAAAGCAATGATAAGCATAGTATCACCCAATATCTTTCGCATAATTGCTTAATTGCTGCACAAAGTCCGCTGCGATGCAAATCAAAAGGAAATCATTCCTTAACATTGAATTGAATTTTTTTAAATGAAAGCTAATTGAAACCAATTTTCAAAATTATTCCAAACACTGATAAGCAGGTGTTACCTGATTTATGGCGATCAATGTAAGAGCAAGCGGACGACTTTGTCGATATGAACCTCGCCCAGCCGCAAAAGTACCTTGATCACTTTGCCTGAAAAAGGTAGCGGAAAATTAAATCATACCTGGGCAAGGTTGTTCAAGTTGGGCCCAGCATCATGCAAATGACCCTGGTGCCCAGCATTGGGCATGAGATTTTGCCAATTTGCCCAGTATTGAGCAAGGGATTTTTGAAAATGCACTGAAAAAACAGTGGGCCCAGCATTGAGCAGACTCATGGGAGCCCATGACTATCATGACTAAATTACTGTTTGAATTACGGTAGCTTGCCCAGCATTATGCAATTGGGTTCGACCTTGCCCAGGTATGAATTAAATTGAAGTTTTTTATAAGAAAAATTCACAAAGCAAACAAAAATCATGAGTTGGGCACAGGAGAATTAGTTGCAACGCACTGGACCAGCATACTTACCAAATTCGGGCACAAACTCTTTCCGGTATTCAATTTTAAGCTGCGAATGATGATCAAAATCTGAATCAGTAACATGAATGTCTCCCCCAGCGCCCCTTCCTTCACATTCGAATAGTTTGCGCCAAACTTAAAGCTCCATCGCAACCAATCAACTAATGTATGCGTTCAACTCGTTCTCATTTAAAACGTCATCGTCGACAATAATTGGCTAAAAAAATTCCCTACTTCCACGCGACGGTGAGGTACTGGTCTTGGCGTGAGAACCCTTGCGCCTATCGGCATCGCGATCAATATCGGTGATGAATATCGATGGCTTGTTGACGAACAGAAGATGATTTATGGTGATGAACGTAAAGAATAAGGGTGCGATGAGCCTGATCAAGTACAGCTCGGTTGTCCAACTGTTATGCTCATTCGCATAGTGGATCAGTCTGCAAAAAATATTTTTTCGAATGACAGCTTCAAATTTCAACTTTTAGGACCTATCGAAAACGATAATCGCACGCGCAGTACGTCAATGTTACATTCAAATACATTGTCCAATTCGAATAAATCCATGTCGTTGCGGTATTTAGTACATCAGAACATTTTTGAAAGTTGCAAAATAGAATCTGAATTGGGAAAATTTGGTGTGCACTGTTACTGCCGCCAACCTCCCCCAGGTGCACCGTTGAGCCTTCGGAATTTCGTGAAAATGGGTGAATTTTGGGATAAACCTTATAATTTCGAAATTTGCTCTGAATTAATATACTAAATACCACGAAGGCATGATTTTGTTCGAATTTGATAATGTAAACCGCAATTTCACTATACTATCAACCGCACCACTTTCGAGGTTGGGTGAATGCCACCGTCCATCAAAAATTTTCTAGACCACAAAAGCGTGCTCTTTCATCCTATTTGGGCATGAGGACCGGCCGGCAACTCCTGTCGATCTATAGCAAAAAAACGCGGTATTTCGTATTTTAAAATATTGCTAATTTGTGTCAAAATATTCAACATTGACCATTTTCTTCAATTAATTCTAATGCTGTTCGAATATTCGAATTATTTAAACAACGATACTCATAACACAGGCCAAGAATACAACAACAACAAATAAACACAGCTGCAAACAGCAACAGCAAAACTGACCCAATATTATCATTCCACGACTTGTTCAGATGAGTCATGCTGAACCACCACTGACGAACGTTGGACAACTGATACAACCAGATACTGAGGAACACAGCTGAAGAATAGATGGCTAGCGTCGTCCAGAACACGAACAATACGCGTCGGAAGCACGTAAACGAAATCTGCAACACATAAGCACGGTTATATTAAAAAATAATTAGTAAGTGCACTATGAATCGCTTGTATCAACCAAATGTGTACTTAAACTGTCAGGTTCACGTTTCACTTTAAATTGCTTAAAAGCATTTGAGCTAAATGGAATTGACGACAGTGACACACATTAAATGATTTTAATACAATGCGTATAAAAGAACGGAAAGGTCAAACTAATAGGAAGTTGAATTCTATCAGAAACCCATTGCATTTGATTTAATGATAGCACCGCAAGTGAGCAGCGTTGACAACAGCTTCCTGGAGAGGGAGAGCGAGACAGAGCGCCCAAAACACGCGCGCGAGAGCAGCGTTTCGAGGTCGCGCCTCAAACCGAGGCAGCGTTGCAGAGGCAACAAGCAAGTTTGAAGAGTCTATTGTACGCCATTTAGCCGTCAAAATGTCATTAAACGCACAGACCTATTCAACTAATGTTCGTACCTGAAGTGTGACAATGAGAAAAGCCCAGAAGAACCAGTAACCGCAAGTGTAGAAAAGTGGAGGAGTGCCAATGGACATAAGCAGCAGGAACAATGAGGCGACGCAGATCCAGCACTTGTTCCAGCAATCGACCACTTTTTTACAAATCTGCTCCATTGTCTGTAAATAGTACCTTTGTCTGCCCGGGATCAGTTGCCACAGACTCAACTAGCGCTGCTTGACGTCGCCGCCGACATTTAAAACACAAATTAACCCTCAACTATCAATTTGATGAAAAATAATCAGAAACCTATTTCGATCAGTCGAAAAAAGAACGCCATCATCATAATGAAAGACGAAAAAGCTCACGAGAAACGCAAGCGTTTAGCTTAGCGCGCTAAGCTAATCGCAATGCTTTATAACGCAAGCATAGTTTTCAGTTGTCACAGCTCTAACGAGGCGACACTATCGTAAAATTGATTTTTTTAAATGAAAAATAAAGCCAAGAGCTCATGGCGATCGACAAAAAACTTCATCGATACATGTTCTTCATTTTGCGATTCGTTCCTTTTTTGCACTTGCTTCTTTGCGGCGCTATGCGGCGCCATTTGGCGCACAAGCACCGTAACCGATATTTCGTTAAATTTCATGTGTCCGGACCCAATCAGACTTGAAACAATCAACTCAACGGTCGTCGACCGCTTCACCAAAAATTTTGACAATAGAACTGAAGCAAGTGTTCAACAAGAACTACCGATTGAACATTTTTTACAATTTATGGTTCCTTACTGCATGACTGCCAAAGAAATTGCACGTTTCATGATTTATCATTATTAAATCTGGATTCGCGACGATCAATCCCGAATCATCCAGTATTTGGCAGACATGTTGAAAGAGGTTCCTTTTGTATTTATCTGTCTCAATCTCGCACATTTATAAATAATAATTTCGAAAAACGTTCAAAAAGGTGTATCAGGCTCCACCTGGTGTCCAGTTCGAGTCTGATCTTCCGTACCGTAGTTGATTGATTGCTCTTTTTCCGATTTGACATCAGCACAGCACATGAACGATCAAGTGTTCACATCGCCAGCAGACAGTGATCACAAATGCCGTCGTATGTTCATGATCTTGTCATTACTTCTTTGCGATTAAAACGATTACGGTAGAATATTCGCGCATTTGATTTACTCTGGATGGCAAGTGCATGGAAAAATCGACAAACCAAACGTAATCTAACGAAAA
>JAQGAX010000153.1:0-22308 GCA_034698105.1 Plectus exinocaudatus | reverse complement strand
CGGTCCGGGAGGGGGGGGGGGTAGGCGCTACGGTACTTCGTGTCGGGAATCCGGCGCGAATTCAAAAAACGTCAAAAAGATCTCAGCGGCAGCCCTTTACTGAAATTGGGGCTTGGGGCGTACCTGGAATCGGGGGTCGTTAACCCCCACGACCAGTCAGACCCCTGGCTTCCGACATATGTTACAAGTATGCCCTGGGTTAATATTTTATTCAATCGATTATAGTTCGATCAAGTATGTACCACTTATAATGACTATTTCGACAATCGAATAATCGACAAATTGTAGTAAAATACTGTAATATAAGTGGACGGTTTCAGAGCTTGTGAGTACGTCATGCAGAATACATTTCATCCGAACAATGGCCGGCGATTCGATGTACCCGTTGTCATCGTCGCTTTCATGTTTTCACCACGGTAATTCGTTTGTTTGTTTATTATTTACTCACATAACTCACACATAACAATCATTGACAAGTGGAAATAGTACAGTAATTCATAGATCGGCCATAAACGTGGGAGATGGATAAGTCAGCGCCAAGAATTTGGCGGCTGATGACTTTCACAGTGAGGGGGAAGATTAATTTTAGAAGGGAATATACTATTTATTGAGTGGACGAGTTAATGTTTGCAGCTAGCCGGTAGCTGCCCAGCATTGGAAACGGAGGCGATACATTTATCAAAGGGGGATTTTCCCCTTTTATTTTTCGAAGTCGCATGGGAAATCTAAAATCTAACGGCAATACCCACGCAGCTACGTCGTTGGGAAGCATTCAGAGAAACACTGAATAAACTTGGTCTGCTTTGGACACTGGCAGTTCTTCAGACTCGATCACGTGCACTACAACACGGAGACGGCTGTGTGGAGATTGACAGATCTTTTCGGCATCAGTCTGGTCAACAACACAGCCGCTACGGAAACGCTCATTAAGTTCACAAGAAGCGCCGATACTGTCGTTCAATTAAACAGCATCGGGGACCTGCAAGACGACACTGTCTTTGAAAAAATGTCTAATTACATCATCAGCCGTAAGTGCAATGATTATTTAAAATTTTCACAGAGCTCTGACAGAGCAATAACCACTTCCCATTGACATCTTTACTGATGCAACCCGGGCAATTGGCAGTGCTTCCGATTCTTTTTGTGCATTCCAAAAGTGTGGGGGAGGGGAAAAACCTTCCGCGCCCCCTCCCGCTTAGCTACGCCCTTGGTCCTCTTATATTGAGTGAACTGAGACTTGCATTCCTGTTATTTTAGGTCAGCGCACCGATGTGGATGATCTGAAATCAATCATCGTCAACTTGATATGGAAGAATGCTAACCGAAATGCACAGGACGTTTGCGGAAGGACACCACTGCATTATTCCGCCATGCACAACAATGGCGCGGCTGCCGAAGCACTACTCAACCCCGAGGCACTATTCGATGCAGAGGCACTACACAATTGCGATCCCATTAAAGTCGAAGTGAGAACTGAGTAAATCCGATTTATAATGCTCAAACTGCTTCCAAACTACCGAGCGCTTCTTACCGGTTATACCGTGTAACCCTTGATCGACGGTCGACTATAACCAGGCATGAGCACCGATTTGGGCTTGGGGGGGGGGTTATGGTCGACTGTCTGGGTGGGTTATATAACCCCAATAGGATTATAGCAAAAAAAAATTTTCGACCTTTTTAAAAAAGGTCAGTCTTAGTCGCCAGGCCAATTTTCAACTTCCGAAAACACTGTACTCTCCCCCCTTCTCATTGAAAATTTTCTCATAACTCCAACCCATTTTTCCAATTCCTATCGGATCCCTTGGGGGGTTATATAACCCCCCATAACCCCCACGCCCCTGTCTGACTATAACCCACCGTAGCCCAAACCCGTGCGAACCTCTAGTGTGGTAATGGATTGGCTTGTAACTTAATGGTTACTTCCTCAATGGAGATTATCGTCACGCTGTTGCAGACGCAGGACAATCTGAAGTGGAAGGCACTGCACATGGCATGTGTGCATGGTAGTTTCGATGTGGCCAAACTGCTGCTGAAAATGAACGCTGATGTTCAAGCTATTGCTGACCATGGGAAGAAGCCTATGCATTTGGCCGCTGACAATGGACACTTCCAGATTATTACACTGCTCTTTGATCAACCACTCTTCAATGATAAGAACACATTAACAGAGGTTGATTGATCAGTTGCTTTGCGTTTTAATATTCGCTGAGCAGTTCCAATTTACTTGGAAGTCAGATCAATGTTCCTTGATGAGGTTGAAACTGGGCGCGCGGAGCCTGTTTGCATCAGAGGTGGGCACGGTGGGTCGGCCAAGGGGGTGTTGGACCAGATTTAGGGAGGGGATCATCCCCCTAAAAAAAATTTTGACCCTAAGGGGGGATGGAGGTAAAAATTTTTGCGCTACGTATGGTTAGCGACCGAAAAAAGGTCGTCAAATTCCAGTCAGAAAAATTCTCACCCCTCTAAACTTCGACCCCCTCGGAGATGGAGCCTCTAAGTGGGGGACATCCCACAATCCCCCCAACGCCCACGTCTGGTCCTAAATATATTTGGATGCCGGATTTCCAGGGCGGAGTATTCCTATGATACGACCAGGGTTCCAGGACTGGATATTCCAACGTCACGGTCGGGTTCTGGGACAGAATCCCTTTTTTTTCGGACTGCCGGGGTTCCGGGACGGGGACCCAGTCCATCGCCAATGAAACAAACCAAATTCAGGGATAGAGAAGAGATCCCGTCCCCATTTGCTGTTGGCACTGTGGTATCTGTCAATTTGACAATAATCAGTATATTTAATAGTGCTGAGTTGTACTGGTATACTGTAATACAAATACTGGCAACTTGAAGAATAGCATACTAGAATTGTTCATATAGATTTTTCCTTGTGAACCCATTGATTGGATTTTTTGGTTGCTTCTTACCAAATATTCATAATGTAATGATGGTTGGTACAATTTCATTTATAGGCCTTGGAGGACACAGATGACACACAGCACACCCCATTGCATTTGGCGGTTAATAGCAACCGCTCTGATGTGGTCAACTACTTGCTTAAGATAGGCAGCATGACGTCCACCTGCAATGCAAAAAATTATACGCCACTGCACTCTGCTTGTGTAACTGGAAGATTGGAAATCGTAAAATGGTAACTGGCGATGTTCGCCCGTTTTTACTTATTGATTATACATTCCAATAAAGAAATACGAGTCTTATAATGAACGTATCATTTTTACTTTTACATGCTTGAACATTTGTATTAAATGGCTTGCATTCATTAGTCAGATTATCAATTATTGAAAAAGTGCGAGGGCACTCCAAAAGTTTTTAGAAGGTCAGACATAAATGCTATATGGCGAAACAGTGAAAGTTTTTCAAAATTCTCACCGTGGGCAGCAATGCACTTCTGCATTCGATCGAACCAATCACGAAAGCAGGCATAAAAGTCCGTCTTTGGAAACACCATTTAATCATTGTTTAGAGCAGAAATGGATGCAGGTTCATTCTCGAAGCGCATTCCCCATAACTGTTTTTGGCTTGCGGAATTAGCATTAAGTCGCACGGGGACATTCGGGTACATTCGTGTTTAGTTGAGTACAAGTTTCCTATTAATATGCGAAAAATAGCTTTACATTTGATCATTTATTGACCGTTATTTGGCACTAAAATGCAAGCTGGTACGAATTTGCGAAAAGGAACCATACATGTGATAGTTGGCAAATGTTAAGAGGTCGATAAGGGAGGACTCTCACCTCATTTTTGGGTCGGTCCGGGTTGAGGGGCTAACTTAGTCCCAGACTCCCCACTTACATGTATGCGTGGGACACCCCTGTACTGTTTCAGTGACTCTTTTTATCCTGCAATGAACTTTGCTCAGTTTTTCTCAGCCAGATAACAATCAAACTCACATGTTCGTGATCAAAAAATGAGCCTTATTTTCAGCTTGGTGGAAAAGAACCGATGTGAGCCAAAAAAATGCGCCGCCGACATGGGCGCTCTCAACAATGAGAATCAGACGCCGCTGCATCTAGCTTGCACCTCTGGTCATCACGAGATCGTCAAGTACCTGCTGAAGATGCTTGAAGAGAATAAGTGGCTCGAAGACCCGAAGAATCTTGGAGAGCTGAAGAAGCAGCTTGAAGAGCAGAGGACGTTTGAAGAGCAGAGGAAGCTTGGAGAGCAGAAGCGTGAAGAACAGAGGAAGCTTGACGAGCCGAGGAGACTCGAAGAGCAGAAGAAGCGTGACGAGCTGAGGAGGCTTGAAGAGCAGAAGAAGCTCGAAGAGGAGATGAATCTTGAAAAGCTTGGTATCACTGGCATCAACGCCAAAAATTACGATGGACTCACGCCGTTTTTATTGGCCGTTTTGGGTAACCATGTCGAAAGTGTTAAAGTACTCATTGAGAAGGGTGCCGAAGTGACTGCAACGGAGAAAAATGGTCGCACAGCGCTTCACCTTGCCGCAGAGAGTAACCATGTCGCTGTACTTCAGGTAGGAAGTTGCTGCAGAGCATACCTGTAACCAGGGGGGTCTAGGGGGGTCGGACCCCCACATGTAAAGATAGGGCATGAACGCGTACATTGGTTTGCCTGCTCTCTGACATGTTACAGGGCGACAGTTTGACACGAAATTTTATGTTCATGTTTGATGGATATCGTCAGAACCGGATAATGAGGGTTGGGGCCCTGGGGCCCAAGGCTAAGGCGGCCAAAGTTAGGTCGGGGCCTTCTGAGGTCCTCCTCGGGGCCTCCTCCAATACCCGTGACTTCTCGGGACCTTTAGGCCGTGACCTAGTTGGCTTATTCGATAATCCGGCACTTGTTTTTGTGATTCCTGAATCGAATGATTACGTCAATTTATTTTTAGAACCTAATTTTATGAATAATTATCTTGAGTTACTTTGAATAATGATTGATGCTGTTTTATGAATAGTAATAATTCATTTGCACAAAAGAGTTTACTGGAAGTGAAATTTAGTCTGCGTTTCCGGCATACTGAACCATATGCTCATATCAGTTTTTTGTGAGAGTCACTGTGAGATATCAGAGTTTGTGAGTTTGTGAGATATCAGTCACTGCATATTGTAGTGCAATTCAATAAATTAAAATTTCTTGTTGTCATAAACTTTTGAGATCGTCGATTTTTCTTGGCGCCTTTAAAAGAATCAAGTCCAGTATTGCTTTACTTGCCGGGAATCGGTTCTTCAATTATTATTTGAAAGTTTACAACTGCGAACATCTCCTAAATTATATGAAGATTCTCTTACACTTGTCTAAACGCATTAAGTTTGGCTAATAAGGACAGTTTTGAAACATACACTTACGTTTCCAAAAAATGAAGCATTTTCACTGAATGAACTTGTTCAAAATTCAATTTCTAATTTATTCATTCTTTAACATGAATGCGTGAAGTTTTAAAAGTATCGAATGCTATTGGTACCTGCAGCTTTACACTATTTACAGTGGATGCTGAAATCTCCGCCGCTGAAACTGCCGCCATATGACCCGAATTTGATACCGCCAGAAAAACAGAAGCAAATTAACGAAGCCTTGTACGGGTTAATTGACAATCCGGACCAGCACGAAAAAAACACGCCATTGCACATTGCCGCCAAAAATGGATTTCTCCCAATTTGCAAGGTTTGTGCTAGATACAGATGTTGGCACGGGTCAGTGCCAGGGGGTACAATATCCTGATGAAATTCCGAAAACCTCATTCTATCCAGTGTAAACCTCAAAAAATTTTGGCGGAACATTTTGCAGAGTGGACAAAACTTTATTTAAGGGATTGATCGGTTCCTGCTCACCACTGCAAGTATAACTTTCCAAGAGTATTTTTTAAAAGAAGGCTTATGATCTAACTTTGAGAATAACATCAAATTTTATAGGTAAAAACGGAAAGACCAGTTATGAAATTAAAAAAAGAAACGCTTTCATTTTCAGACCAGTGAGTCAACAGTGTGGTGGTGGGCAAAAATTAACTTTAAGAATGTGATCGGCTCCTGTTCGGCACTGCAAGCATAATTTTGAAGCGAGTTTTTTCAAAAGGAAGCCCAGGTTCTGACTTAGAGAATGATACCAAACTTACTGAGCAAAAATGCAGAGGTACAGTATAAGATATTTGCATTTAAAAATGCTTCATTTTGAGACATTTCACTGTCTCAAAAATCTCTCAAAATGAAGCATTTTGTTAATGCAAATTTCTCGTTAGCCAGCGTTTTTGCGCAATAAGTTTGGTATCACTCTCTAAGTTAGAACCCGGGCTTCCTTTTGAAAAAATTTGCTTCAAAATTATGCTTGCAATGCCGAGCAGGAGTCGATCAAACCCTTAAAGTTAATTTGTGCCCACCTTGTATATTCCCGAAATTTTGCCAGAAATACAACGGCTCAGGGGCTATCCACCAGTTCTCCAATCCGACTGCCTTTAGCTCTATCGCCTCATTGTTATTTATTAATGATCACATGCTTCATTATTCTCCCATTGGTCGCCGAAGTGCTGCACATGACTTGAACGTCACTTGTAGCTGGTTGATCTGCTTCGTAGATTCCAATATCCATACATATTTTAAAACATTTAGGTGTTTTAATAAAGATAAATATTGCCCCATAGCCTGCCTAATTCGGGTCTCTTTTTGGGCAGGCTTGTTTTACCAAAATAGAACCAATGCTCTTTTGAACTCTTGGATATAGTCAACTGTCCAATTACCGTTTAAGAGTCGCGTTTACGAACATGGGAAACTTTCCCTCAATGAGTTCAAGAACATTTACCAATATAATTTGACGTAATATGAAATCATGTGTCGCGCAGGAACAATTTATGGGCTTTTGTGGTTATTCCATAAAGAGTAAAAATGAAAATTTATGATAAATATGTATGAACTATCTCCAATAGTTTGACACGAAAGAAATATTCTTGCAGAAATACCCTTGCAACTCTCTAAAATCATGTGTGATATGTACACAGTTCCTTTATTTATCATATGCGCCATTACAGGAATTGCTCAATAAGGACGCATATCCCATCATGAAGAATATGAAAGGAAAGACGCCGTTGCATTTGGCGGCAAAGCATGGGCACATCAATGTGGTCAGGGAGCTGACCAGTAGATACATTAATCTCATCGATGAAAAGGATATAGACTTGAACACGCCGCTGCACATAGCTGCATCAAAAGGTGAGAGTGGTTGTGGCTCCTTTGCTAATCTGAACGCTCCCTAAAGGCTAACAAACAATTATTTGAATTAGAATGCCCCAAGCTTATACCTGTAACCAGGGGGTCATGGGGATCACCCCTGTCTGACCAGGGGTGCGACCCTCCCGAACCGTAGCGCCTACCCCCTTCCGATCGATCAGACCCCTCCTTACCTCGGACACCCGTTGCAGGTGTGAACCAGGGGTACAGGGGAGTTTGGCCCCCTGACCAGGGTCAGACCCTCCTAATCGGAGTAAGGTTAACGAGTTTATTGTTTGCCCCTGGGTACCCAAACTCCTCTCTAACTCATAAGGACCTTTAAACGCTTTCAAGAAGCCATCAATAATTAATTTATCGATCAAACTGAAACATTGCTGATTTGCCTTTCGTTTTTGGCCACGAAATGGTTGTGAAAGAGCTGATCAAGGCGGACGCTGATGTGTTGTCCAAAAATCTGCTGCTGTTATCCAGAAACATTATCCAGCAAACACCGTTGCACTGCGCCGCCGCAAACGGCTGGGAGGTCATCGCCCGTATCCTACTCGACAAAAACCACCCGTCCATCATATCGTACGAGCAATTAATGTATGGTATCTATTCACGATCTTCAGCTCAACGTAGGGCGATGCATAGTAAACCGATAACATTTTTAACAGCAAGAGTTTTTCATAGAGGTACTCCTTATATTTTTTTATCAACAGTGATTGTAGCGAGTTAAAAATTGGTAGCCGAAGCATAATATTCTGTTCCTTCATCATTTTTGACGTTTGAAAATTATTAGGGGATTAGGGGGTGGGGTACCACCACTGGTTAAGGTCTTTCCCTCCTTTTGACGGTTAAACGTGCCCACCTTTGGCGTTAGGCCTCCACAGTTCATCAACCTTCGGGTTCTAGGGGGTGCAGAATTTTTTATAAATACAACAGGGTAAGGGTTACATGGTTTTCTTTGGACAAAATTTTGGCTACCTTTTTGCTCGCAAAACTTGGGGCGTTTAGCGCCGCAATCCTTGGTAGTTCGAAGTATTGCTTATTTGCCACATGCAGCGGTATGTTGATCAGCAGAGAAAGAAACCTAAATCAAGAATCTGTTCTATCGGATTTCCATAGGCGTAACTGAGGCTAGCACAGAAGGAAGGGGATAGCCCCTGACACTCTGATCCTACTGTGGAGAACACTTTCAGTCAATGAAATCTTCCATATATAACAAAATTGGCGTTTGCCAGCGAAGTCGTCCTTGAAAGGTTGTTTTTTGTTGAAAGGCGTCTTATTTCAAATTTTCAGTCCTACGCCACTGCACCTTGCGTGCATGTGTAGCTGCACCGATGCACCTTGCGGTCATACGAATGTAGTGAAATTTCTGCTTGAAAGCGGTGCTGAAGCGAAGAAAACAAACTTCGATGAGCGCAACTGTCTCGATCTGGCCATTGAGAATAATCGCAAGTACGTTTTTCATCGTTTTCACTATTATTTCTCGCTTTGAAAATATTCAAGATAAGAATGTGCACTACTTTAGCACATAAAATGAATTAGGGCCCTTAAAATAAGATTGCAGCAAGACGTAGGTGCGGGGGTCGGGAGAGAGTGGAACCAGAGCTAGGTAGTGGGGGATCGCGGGGCGAGGTTACGCGACCTTCCCTCTAGAGAGGTCAACAACTTTGATAAATATTCTGGGACGTCGAATTTTTTTTCGCCATTTCGTTAAAAAAATTGGATTTTGGCAACATTTTAAAAAGAGGTCGCTGAAGAACGAGTGGGGAGTCGCGTGACCCCCAGAAATTGTTTTGGACCATCTCTGGTGCGCATGCACAATATGGGACTCGGTCGGGATTCGGAATGGATTTCAGAATGGCTGTGATCGGATTTGCGAATAAATACTGTAATGATATTAGGGTGTTTCAAAAAACTGTACTTTTCCATATTTCTCAGCAAAGGATGAATCAAATTGCATACAATTTGAAGCTTAAGTATTTCAACGTACCATAAGTGCTTCTTTTACAAATCTTTGCGATCGGTTGCCCCTGCTCGTTTTAGGGGGCTAATAAACAAAGCCTTCGAAAATGTAACCATTTGTCTTTTATTTCGCAAATAAAACCGCCAAACAACATTACAAATTATGGAATGGCATAATAAATTTCATGTTCAGCACTTGAAATACAAGTTTATTCATAATAGCTTACAGCCGCGCTTGGACACAATCTTTCCCAAAATACATTTTTACAGTGTCCATATTAACCTACTACCAAGCAGTGTTTAGACTGCATGTGGCATAGTAACGGTCCTTACTTGAATCCCATGGACTTTAGTACCTGGATAATTCTGTAGCAGAAAGTTTATGATGATGCTGAATGCTTTGCTTCCGTTGATAATATGAAAAATACGCTAAACGCTGATTGGCGAAAAATAAACCAAATGATTACATTTTCAAAGGTCTTGTTTATTACCCCCATAAAACTAGTAGGTGCCACCGATCGCAAAGATTTTTGAAGACAACATTTAGGATACACTGAAATACTTATGCTTCTAATTTAATGTAAATTGATTCATTCATTGTTGAGAAATATGGAAAAGAAAAAGGTACAGCTTTTTTTGAAACACCCTGTACTGTAAATAGAGTGCTTTGGACATTCCGATATATCTTTTTATATTATCAAGTTATTTGTTAATTACTGTTTACTGTCATTTGTTCACAGAGACGTGGCAAATGCGATCATCGCGGATAAACAGTGGGAGACGGTACTGCATAATGAGACGATTGAAGAACTGGGGGGCAAGTTGGTGAGAACCACGCCGCTGCGCAAGCTCATCAGACAAATGCCTGACGTCGCTGCCGCTGTACTCAAGCGCTGCACCAAGGCTGAAGGGCAACCCGAATCCATCGAATACTGCATCCATTTCGATTTCAAGTTCGTTAACAACCAAATCAGGAAGCAGACCCAAATTCTACCCAAAAGTACTCTATTTATTCATAATGAGCCTTGCATTGATTAGAAATGCATATGGTCACCTGCTTGGGTTTTGCTCATTACTTTCTTTCCTTTTCTGTAATTCCTTCTGCTGTGTGAAAATATATGTACCAAGGAGAGTTGGGGATGCATTTTGTGGAAGAGTTTGTGCAGTGTCGGAGAAGGTGACAAGGTCAAACTGAGTGAGATTATCCGCTTCATGAATTGCATCAGATATAGGGCGGACGTCTTTCAAACTCTAGACAAATTTTTACCGCAATTAATCGTTTTTAGATCCCTCTCAAAAAGAACACTGTAGATCCGATAAAGGCTTTTTTGCTTGAAGAACAGTTCATTGTAACACCAAAATAATAAGCATAATACGGAGAGAGACTAACCAATTGGTACAGTGGCTTAAAAAAGTTCTTTATGTGAGGGGTTGACTGCACTACCTCACCGATTAGTAATAGGACGGAGCTATTTGAGATCTCTGTCGTCAGCAACTACGCTGAAATCCCAAATTCTTTTTCTCAATTTCTCTTTTTTCCATCTTTCCTTCGCGACGTTAAGATTCTATTTAAACCGCGCGATGTTAACAGTTAGAATTGGTATAAACTATATCGTGAAACTTTATGAACATTCTGCATGAACATTCTGCATTCTGCATATTTTGCTCAGTAATTTATGACGTTAAAAATTTGTTGTTTTTCTATTCCAGATGAAGAGTTGTCGAAATCTGATGCGCTTGACGATAGACATCCACTACAGCTCATGGTAATTTGTTAAATGGTTAATGTTCGATTGTTGTTTGTTTAAATTTTAGTTCAGATATCAGAGAGACACGCAGTCGAGAACGGATTCATAATTATTAATGGAATGTGGGTTTTACCCATAAAATCCCATCACATGTCTCACACTCCACCCAATGCCCCTCACGACCCCAACCCCCAGCGTTAAAAAGTAGCGAAATTGTTTAGTTAAGGCCTCTGCATACCTCTCTGAGTTTGTCTGAGTTTGCAATAATCAGAAAATGTGAGCGTTGACCCTGGCATACCTTTCCTCAAAACAATAGTGGGTGGTCGGTCTGAGCGCGCGCACCCTGGCATTCCTTTCTGATCTACAAAAGTATGATTTCGTCTGAGCGCGCCTGAGTTTCCTTTCAAAAAAATATTGAAAGAAAAAAGTCTGACTGTGTTGTAGCATAGGCGCGCGGACGAGCGGGCAGTGTGCCAAAAGAGTACGGTAGCACTCACAAAGCTATGCACGGGTTGAGACTCACTGAGCGCGATCAGATTTCAATTTCTGACTTCTTCCACTCAGACTTTTTTTCTGATCGCGCTCATCAAAAATAAGTCTGACTGCCGATCAAAAAAAGTCACAAAATATTTTCTGACTCGCGCTCAGAAAGGTATGCAGCGGCCTTTACTAAAATACTCCGTACGTCGTGCGCGAAATCCTCTTCGTAAGCTAGGCGGAATTTGAACTCGCTCGGGAGTCTAAAAAGCAAAAACGAAAACTATTTGTTAGCTGAGTATTTTTAGTTGTTATGCATTTCGGTACAAACCCATTGGGCCGTGCTCTTGTTTCTAATGCGGATTATCAATCCCACTTTGCAGCCTAATTTCAGGTTGACTACGAGCGGGCCAACCTGCTGAGTGACCCACTGATCATCAGTTTAGTGCGTCACAAGTGGAATAAATGTGGCCGGAAATTCTACTACAGCTCGCTCGCCTTGTACTTCCTCTTCGTCTTGCTGCTCACTACCTACATTGCCTGGACCCCAGCACCATTCAACGTCGACGGGAAGGATATCTCCCAGATGCTCGACGCCAATGAGACTTGCTATCGCATTCAAATCGAACAGTCAGCTGTGGCGTCCTGTTGCAGTTTTATCATCGGATTCATACTGCTGCCGATTCTGATTTTCATTGAAGTAATGCGATTGCTTCATGGCATTTTTGGCTCGTAGGACCATTGATCAATTTGTTTATTTGTAAGGTTACAGGCAGACCTGGGCACGGGTTTTCGGCTGGGGGGGGGATGCGCACCCCCCCAGAATTCGAAGTCCATTCTATCTAGTGTAAAGTTCATAAAAAAATTTCCCCCTGCCCTTTTTTTTAAGCTAGCCAAAATCCTGTCCGGAAAAATCACTGTACTCCCACCTTCTCTTTGAAAAAATTTCTGCACCCCCCCCCCCCAGATGCCAGACCCCAAAGTTGCAAAACCCTCTGAAGGGGTGCGTACCCCCCACGCCCAGGTCTGGTTACAGGTATGCCTGGAAGACTTGAAGGAGCCTTTCTGTTTTTTTTCCCCACCAGATCCTCATCAGGGCAATATTTTTATGAGAAAAAATTGTACTCAAATTTTTCGAAAATCTCGAATGCGTATTTATTTGACTGCTGTTATTTAATTCAATGATCAGCTTTGCTTGAGGTTTTCAACAAATGCCTTTCACATTTGCTTTTCAGATTATCCAGTTATTTCTAGCAGCCAGTCCAAGAAATATTTTCCAAGAAAGAAAGAAGAAAGAAGAAGAAAAAGAAGTCCAAGAAAGAAAAAGAAATATTTTCAAAGTAATCCTAGAGGCCAAAAAAATTTTGGTGTTCAGATGCCCTGGCCTCGGATACGCGTTACAGGTACGACCCAGAGCAGTTCAAAAATATTTTACTTTGCTTCTGATTGTTGTTATTTAATTCAATGTTCAGCTGTTGCTTGAAGTTTTCAACAAATGACTTTCACATTTGCTTTTCAGATTATCCAGTTCTGTTATCAGTCCATATTATCCTACCTACACTCATGGGAGAATGTAACTGAGTGCTTGGTCTACGTCACCACCATAATACTCCTACGCAATGGTTCTGAATGCACTACTTCCACTGGTTTACGACGGGTGAGCAGTTCTATACGTAAATAATAACGAAAAACATTTTTGGGTTCTTGATTTCAACTCTTTTTTTGCCTTCGCGAAGTAACTAACTAGTTACTTGTTCAAGTTGGCTCCTCTGCACGCAGCAAGTTTCTATAATTTCGAGTTCTTGAGTTTAGTGGTCACAAAATGAGTTCTGTGATGAGACACAAAACTTTGCTCAAGAGGAGAGAGCACTTTTGCATTTTTGCACTATCATAACTCTCCTGTTTTTGTCCTATCATACCTCTACAAAAGCAATAAATTTTATTGATCTCAGTAAAAAGTCATTATCATCGCTCATACATGTAAGTGGAGGGAGGTTACCCTCCCCCAACTCGAGAAAAAAATGCCTGAACCCCCTCAAATCTGAGAAAAAACCTGAACCCCCTTGGAAATCAGCCGAAAATTCAAAAAATTTGCATAATCTGGCAAAATTTTTAATTCCTGCCAATATTTTTGCCTGATTATGTTAATTTTGACCCTGATTATGCAAATTTTTTCCTGAACCCCTCCCCAACTTTTGGTACCTGTTACATGTATGTCATCGCTAATATATTAAATGCAGCAGGGACAATGGAAAATAGGCTCCGCGTGCGTGTTCCTGGCGTGGATCAACTTGGTGCTGATCATTCGAAAGCTTCCCATGTTCGGCATCTACGTGATCATGTTCTACGACATCCTCAGGACCTTTGCGCGATTCTTTTTCGTCTTTCTTCTCTTCGTCATTGCGTTCGCCATGAGCTTCTTCATGCTGCTCCAGAACCGCGTAAGCTCAAATAACTGCTCTTAAAAGAGAGTAAAATTTCACGATGATTGGTTTTTAACTTCTCGTTTTGTGCAATGTACTGTAATACGCGCCAGTTCCATGCTCTTGCGCCAACTTACCGTACCCAGCGTGGCGCATCTTACAAACATTGCACAAAGCGAGAAGCGAGAAATTGAGCAGCCTGCATATCTGTTTTTAGTCATCCTTCAGCAGCGTGGGAATATCAGTGATGAAGACGTCAGTGATGATGACAGGCGAGTTGAACTTTGACGAGCTGTTCAATAATAAGACAACCGACCATGATGATACAACCATGATGATCTTTGACCGCCCGTTTGCCTACATGTTCTTCATGATTTTCTTCGTTATCATGAGCATTTTGGTTATGAACTTGCTGGTAAGTGGAGTCAATTTAAAATTACTCAAGAAGCTTATAAAACCAAGGCGAAAGCTTCGTCTATCGGGGTTAAATTTGCCATGGCGCATATTAAATTTATACTTTGCATATCTAGCGTTCACGCAGACTGTTAGCGCAGTACTTTCGGAAGAATTTATTGCATCTGAATGCTGTACATAGCCAGTCAGGTCTGGCTACGAATTGTATGATACAATTCGTTTTGTTAAGAAAGTTATTCATTCTGTATGCGAATTTGTTATAAAATTTATAATGACTGCATTGCAGAGATGCTTTATCGACGCCTGGTAGTTTCAAATATTTACCTCAGGATGTTTCAACAGTGGCAGCATTTTCTGGCTGTAAACGCCAAAGAGGATGCTGAGAAAATGAATTTTTATTCCATCGGCAAAATTAGCGAAAATTTTAAGCCGGATTTATACTTTGCGAAGCGGTGCGGTCCATTTATACAATATAATATTGATTTCTCCGTCTGTCAAACAAAACATGCAACCACGCCGCATCGCACCACAAAGTGTAAACCCGGCTTTAAGCGATAGGATAGTGAGTGGGACATTTAGAGCGGTAGTGATGCATGTTAAAATTTAATTATTAGAATAAATCCCATTGGCATGAAGTTAAAAACTTTGGAACGTCTTATTGTAAAGAGACAGATGATTATAACTAAGTTTTGACTCATCATTTTTCAGATTGGCCTTGCTGTCGACGATATCAAGACCGTTCAGGGAAACGCCTCTTTCAAACGCATGGCAATGGACGTAAGCCTGAGTTTCTTTTTCCACGAGCCGTGCGCGCGGATGAACAGAGTGGGGCACCGAAACTACACAATGTTTGAATCGATATAGGTTCATAAATACAGGTCAGAGAAGCCATAAGTTTGGTGCACATATAGGGTCGCCCAAAAAGCTGTAACCTTTTTATTTTTGCTATATCTTTGCTATCAATGAACCAAACTGCGTGATATTTTTAACTACCGTAAATGACCAAATAGAGTCCCCTTTCAATTATAGTCCCTTCAAATAGACCCTCTCTCAAGGTAATTCGAAATATTATAGCCCCCTTTTTAATAGAGCCCCCGGGGCTCTATTTGACTGACGCTACCGGAATGTAGTGGTATGTAGTGGTCACATTAGCTTTTGTATATAGCCTTAGTCATGCCCTGACCAGACGTGGGCGCTGGGGGATAGGAGAATGTTCCCCCCTAACAGACTTCATCCCTGAGGGGTCAAAGTTTAGGGGGATGAGAATTTTTTAACGCAGAAGGGAAGGAGTAGTGTTTATGGCCGGCTGAAATCTGGTGATCTTTTTTGGGTCACCAACCATATGCAGCGAAAAAAAATTTAACCTCCATCCCCCTAAGGGTTAAGGGGACGATCCCCTCCCTAAATCTGGTCCATCACCCCCTTGGTCGACCCACCGTGCCTACCTCTGGCCCCGACGTTTAATTGGTTTAGTTTCATCGAGTGCATTCACTTTGTTTCAATATTTTGCGGAACTTTGCCCTGTTTCGTCAAATTTTGAACGCAGATTTCATTGAAATTTTCATTTTTCAATCGTTCAAAATATTTCAGGCCAGGGGGTCCAGGGGGGTCGGACCCCTGGCTAGGGGAGGGGGTGACCCCCCTGGTCCCCTGGTTACAGGTATGGTTGTCATTTCTTCCAGGTACAACTAGTGTTAGATGTGGAGCGCGCGCTGCTGAACACCCTACCTCGTGCGCTTCGTTTTACGGACTGGGTGAAGCAACTGGTTCCGGACTGCGTGAAGCAACTTGCGGACTGCGTGAAGCAACTAGTTCCGGACTGGGTTAAGCGACTTGCGGACTGGTTGCGGACTATCCTCAAGAAAATCTGGCAAATGATAGTGGATAAAGATTACAACAAGCAGGAAATAAAACTGTTGCCAAATCAACCGAACAAGATCAAGAACATCCGCAAGAATATTCGGCATATGATAATGGGCAAAGATGACGATTCGCTTAATAGTGAGACAATCGTCAATCAGCTGAACCGAGAACCTGTAGGGCTTCATTGAAATTTATTTTTTTGTTTCCTATTGTTTGCTGATAACGGTCCTGTGTACAGCTTTTGTGAGATTTTGCAGGCAGTCATTTAATTATACAGATGGGGAAGGTTTTGGACTGCCCTGTGCGCTGGACAACTTACCGTCATCAAATTACCGTAACCCGCGATTGCGCGAAGCGCACTAGTAAATCGGATGGGGGTCCAAAAAATATAAACACATGGGAAGTTTCAAAAATATCCATCACATATCCTGGGTCCTGGGCAATTTATGAACCTGTCCTGTGTAAATCTCGCTGTTTACGAAGGGTTAACCATGTATGTTTAATTATCCAATCATCATATACAGGGTGTCCCACGATTACGGGACGATTTGATTTTCTTGTATCTTTGCTCGCATGCTCTAGCTTTGAGCGCGACTTTTTGAAGTTGAAAGAGGGGTTCGTAGCGTTTTGTTTGCAACCAACTTAGTGCAAATCGTTAACGTCTTAAGTTCTTGGTAATTGTCGGGCATAAAGTGACTTTTCGACGTTTTCCTTTGAGTCTGCTCAGCCTATATCTGTCTTGTACCGTATCTTTTCAGAGTGAATTGGCGCAGCTGAAATCGAATCAAGAACGGTTTGCAAATGAAGTCATCAGTTCACGATTGCATCAGGAACGATTTGAGAAAGAAGTTGGTTCACGATTCGATGATATTACTGCTGAACAACACCGATTGCATTCCATGATGACCGCCATATTGGGTGCTCTTAAGGATCAAGGCAAGATCAAGACGAGATCAGAAAGCATATAGATGTATTTGCGTCTATTAATGATAAATCTACTCAGATAAATGAATATCAAAACAGCAAAAATCATCTCCCATATGGGGTCCGAACTCTAATCCTGTAAAGTGGTAATTTGAATATTTGCCGAATTTATAACGTAGGGGGGAACTTCAGGTCATACTCGAGTAGTTTGTGCCTGAAACCGCTCAAAGGGTCCTACTTTTGTCAATGTCTGTGTCTGGCACCTTCTCGGTTGTACCCAACGCGTATTCTTTCTTTAAGGTGAGGTTACTGTAAGGTAGTACGGTAGATGTAGGACAAGAGAGTAGATTGCAAGATTTACCAAAGATACAACTTATTCGACAAGCATGAGATCGCACACTACAATTACTACAGATCAACTACGGTTTTTATACACAAAGAAAGTGCATTGAAAATAGTTTTATAAATCCGGTCTACTTGATTGACGATGTGACGATCGGAGTATTGAGTTCCTGAACTCCAGCATCTTGATTTAGATCGTTAAGTTGGCCTCAGGGGCGTGGGGGTTATATAACCCCCAGAGAGTCGACCATAACCCCCAAGCACAAATCGGTGCCCATGCCTGCGTAGAACCCAGCACGGTCTCTCTTATCTCAACGCGAGAGCCGTTCTCATCATTATTCATCGGCAGATTATGCACGCATTAACCCCTAGCGGGTAAAAAACATAAAGGTCGACCGGTTAAGACCAGACCTGAAATGCAGCACGCAGTGGCGGTGGGCGCAGCATAGTTGAATAAGTCGGCGCTACAACAGATTAAAATTCACATTTTAACAATTTCTTTAAGACATTTGTCGTGATTCGATCATGTGGCTTTTACGTCACCACTGATACTGAAATGATTTTTATTTACTCAACATCAATCTCGTTCGATATCGATATTTCTGGTTCTCAGCATATCGCTGTCGACATTCTTTCACGCTTACTCGAATAGCCTTGCTTTTATGATCATTAAACTAATGTGTCCTGGTAACATTTTTGATTTACGCAAACTACGTAACGCGATTTTTCTCACTTTTCGACATTATCCTCACGTAACGTAACGCATTCATAACGCTGCATTTGACCAAAACGACACCCCCTTCCTATGCTTAAACATAGCAGTGACGTTATACCGTAACATTTTCGTAAAAGGGCCTTCGCGACCCCCCCCCCCTCTCGCAGCGTAACGCAATTTGTGTATGGCCCGTTGGTCAAATCGGAAATCGGAGCGATTCACACGGCGCTTGTCAACGAGTGGTCGTACGTTGGTCAGTGCACACTGTACAAGTTCGTGTAGTTGAGCGATGAGCGATTTCAACGCCAGCTGAATGGCGATGCTACTCATCGTCCGATCATACCAATCTGCGAGCCTATTAAAAGGATTGTCGTTCGTAATTCGTTGCAATATTCCTATACGCAATTCTCCCCTATCAGTTTTTTGAGGAAAGTGAGCATTGATCTCTAGCGATTTGCATTTTGCATAAGAACCGAGCAATGTCAAACGTCAGCAGTTAATAACCATTGAACGAACAATCGCCAATAGGGTGTATATTTGTCAGTTGATGTCATGAGTTGAGTGAGATCATTCAATCAATCAATTTATTTACATCAACGCACAGACGCAGCGCTATTGGGAACGAGATGAAAATCCCATTCTCCTCTTTTGGATTTCCACCCATAAATTGTGAATTCCACTGCAAAGGTACAAAATGGAATGGATTCCCCTTCGTCTTTTGGGTTTCCCTCCCCAAAAATCGGTTGCGTCGCCGACCGAGCATTTCATTGCTGTGCCCTCTGCCACGCAGTGCAGCGAGCCTGTGGGCGCGTACCGGAGAGAGAATGTGGCTCCAGCGCCGTGGATAATGATGAACGAGCATGCGAGCGGCGCCGTTGCCGGAGGGGGTGGTAGAGACGGCCGGCTGCGCCACAGACCGATCAGTTACGCGTACTGCGTGGCCGTTGCATTAAAACGCCAAAGAGGACTGCTTCGTCGAGTCATCCGCTGCTAGATTTTCAGGTTCGTTTTCTTTCCTCCTGTCTTTTTTTGACCATTTTATATATTTGATTACATGCCAAGATGCTAACAACATTTTGTTACAGATTTTCGAAAAGTTCCTGCTTTTCAAATGACCAACTCTCGATAACCTTTCACTATTTGAAACTTAATGGTATTTAGTAAATCATGGAACAGACTGATGCAGAATTAATAAAAGAAAACTATCCTACTCTGGTTCGTGACATGCACACAGACGTTGTCATCGATCACCTCATTGGTTCAGGCGTTCTGCTGCATTATAGAGGACAGACAATTTTGGCACGTTACTTGCTTAAGATTCTATTTCGCATGCACAGTTTGCATTTTACCTGTCCATTTCAGGCAATTCAAAATGGTGCGCAAAGAAATCGCGAACTGCTGAACATCATTTTGGCAACGTCTTCTTCATTTGACAAGTTCGTTGCAGCGCTGGAAGCAACGGGGCAACACCGACTGGTACAACTACTGGAACGCAGCCCAAGTGAGGCGGCAGCTGCTTCTCGCGAGGTAACGGGAGGAAGCTCATCTTCTGCTCATGGGAGCCTTTGTGACGCCACGACAAGCAACGAGAAAGCACAAACACAATCTCCTTTTGAGAAAGCACAAATAACAGACGAGACACTTCTACCCATATTCGAGTAAGTATTATTGTATTATTGTTTTGGATGTGATTTTTTCAAAAAATAACCAAAAAGTATTGTTTTAAGACATGCCCCTGAAGAATCGGAGAGAAGGCTCCCATTCGATCAGAAATCGATAAGACATCGCTTCATTCGAAATGTATTTATTGTGCTGACTATCCCGCTGCTGATTTTCACTGGGATGAATGTGTTGGGGTTCATATATGTGGACATTTTTGACGTCCAGCGCCACTACTGGATCGTTATTATACCCATTATCGTCTACCTAGTCACGTGCTTATTATGCTGCAGAATTCCCAGTCGGAAATTCCCTCTGAACATCATTCTGTTAGGTGGGCTGACGTTGGTCATTGGCTTCATGACGGTGATGATTTCCGCCTTTTTCGACACACGCATTTTACTGTATGCAATGGGTATCAGCACTCTCTGCTCCATCTCCATCAGCATCTTCTCTATACAGACCAAATACAGCATCACTCATTATATGGGTGTAACGTATATGATTGTAATGTGTGCGTTGATATTAGTTGCGACCGCTATCGTCAAAAACATCTTTAATGATGAAATGTACCTCGCTACCGCTTTCTTGGCAGTTTTGCTGGCATTTTTTTTCATGGTATACATTGCTGTACACGTGCAATTGATTGTTGGCGGAGAGACAAATAAGCTCAGTCCTGAGGAATACATTGCTGCAGTGCTGTTTTTATTTTCTGGCACTATAATTTGGCCGTGGATGTTCCTGAAAATACGTGAAAGCTCACATCAGTGATTTGTTTGCCATAAGATTGTATAAAGCATTCATATAGATAGCCATTAAATAGCCTTAGCTTTCAAATGTAGACGCATTCTCTGAAATGGCTGTTCTGTTCACCGGCTTGTTCACGGAATTTGTTCAATGAACATCTCATCAACATGCGCAGGACTTCTGGGGTCTATTTCATAACTTTCTTAAGCTGTTTATTCCCACTGTGTCGTGGGGTCAGCTTTTTCGGGTTTTCCGACCCTCATAATGCGACACGTGCTCCTCGGTCGGCTGTCGCAGGCCTGACACCGGGGACGACACCGGGGACGGATGATGTAATTGTAGCTGTTGTTGTTGTGGCTGATGATGAAGCTGCTGTTGTTCCAGCTATTGTTCCAGCTGATCCAGCTGTTTCTGATGATGTTGTAGCTGTTGTTCCAGCTGCTCCAGCAGTTCCTGATGATGTTGTAGCTGTTGCGTCTTTGTTGTAAGTGTTACTGCTGTTGTTGCTGATGTTATTGTAGCTGTTGTTGTTTTTGTTGCCGCCGTTGTTGTTGCTGCTGCAGAAAAACATTAAACGTTTTAAATTGTTGATAAGAATGAAAATATACCATATCTTGTGCTGACACGTCTGTCTCTGGGGCAGCGGCTTCCACCGCTAACAAGGATAGCAAACGTGGACTTTCGGTTGACTCTGCATGAGAGCGAGGCTCTGGAGAGAGTGGGTTGTGCGCAACAATCCAATGACAACGCTGGAGTGCCACCAAATATTCGCACTCCTTGCAGTTTAAAAAGTCTGCCATTGTGCTAAGATCGTTCTCAACGGACACATGCGCGCGCAAATGCAGAAGGGAGAGAAGAGCAAGGTTAGCAAACGCATGGCCCTCGAAAAAGCGATGCTTTATATTGGCCTCTCGCAAATTGCGCTTTATTTATAACGGTAATGAGTCTGACGGTACCAGTCGGTGTCAGTGCGTGTATCTTCTGTTGTCTATGTGGGAGAAAGACATTTGTGATATTTGCGTGCCTATTATTACGTGTGAAAAGGACAGTAGTTTGGTTTGGACCTTCAATGAGCATGAAGTAATTGGCGTTTGTTTCACATCTATTGATTTAGAAGCTATTTATGACATCTGTATCTGATAGAGTATTAGCTAATACTGCGTGTTTTCCGAACGACGCTGAAATTCCTATTTTAAGAATATTCGAGTTGCAATAAAAATCGACAAAGGAGGCATATATATTTTTGGAATGTTTTAATTTGAGTGATGTTAACGAATTTATTTGATTGTTTTTCAGAAATACACGAGAAAATGTTGCGCCAATGCAAAAAAATTTCGCTTGCACTTTAAGAGTTCAAACCGTACTCCGAATGGCTCCTTCCTTTTACTACTGTATAATACTGTACTTGATGTGCGCGCTCAATGGTGGTAAGAGTAAACAAACTGAATAAAAATCAAGAAAGAAAGATCTTTGATTGATACCATTTACTATGGAACTGGCACATGCTTGCAGATTACCTTCTGTACGACCACTGTTTACGGAAAACAAAATGCCGATGCACAATTTTAGCTTGCTGCGCTGTATCTTTTTCTCAGTTCAAGGGGAATGGGATCTCCTTCGATCAGTGTTGGAAATTTTCCACTTTAGTAATGTGGTTTAGTAAAATGAGGTTAGCCTCCTGCTCATCTTACGATGTATCCATGGAAACGACGACCGTTGCCATGTTGACAAGGTCGTTGCCCTGCCAACGGTCGTCGTTTCCATGGATACATCGTAAGATGAGCAGGAGGCTAACCTCGTTTTACTAAACCACATTACTAAAGTAGAAAATTCCCAACATTGCTCATAAGTGTCGC
>JAQGAX010000152.1:0-22354 GCA_034698105.1 Plectus exinocaudatus | reverse complement strand
GGGGGCAGATATTTGCGCAATGCTTTCCTTCGGGCATGAAGACACCCAGAAGTCGATAAGATGGAGGGAAATCAGTTGGATGTGGATTCGGATCGCGAGACCACCCGTGGCGGCGACAATGAGACGTGACGCCGCTAAACTCTACCAATGTCGCGTCGCTTCTTGGAAGATGGCGACGCTGACCGCCGCTTGGGTGCGCTTTGCGCTCGCCCCGAATCGACTGCTGCTCGACAGCCTGTCACTCGCCTCGTCCTGCCGACGCGTAGTCGTTGTGAGCGATCGGGTTAGAGAAGGAGTGTCCGATGCCTTCTTCTCTCTTCGCGTGTGCCATCTCAAAGCCACGCCAAGATTTGTGGGCTGCACATTCCTTCTTTGTGGTTTATGTGTGTGTGCCTGCAAAGTAGTCCCTTATTAGCGGAGAGAAATCTTTGGCCTATGAAGAGCTTCATCTTGAAATGTCACTGCCCTTTAAAATAAAGGAATATTAGGAATGTAGGTAGCCTAAAAGTGTGAAGGCACAGGAACAATACTAAATAGAGAAATTCTGAAATTTAGGACATGATTTTCGGCTTTGTACAAAAAATCGGATGCAAATTTCTGATGCTGTAACCTTCTCTCCCCAATTCTCTCCCTAATTCGTCGGCATTTTCCTGCAAAAAATTTGATTATTTGTCTGCACCAGCCGCAAGCAAATAGTCATTCTGCTTCGGGCTAATTTGATTGGCCATGACACAAAGCCACGGTAACATCTCCCACCATCTCCTTGATGCCTGATTCTGCTGCTGGCGCTGTTACCCCTCGCTACTGCTGCCATTTTAAATGCTGACTGCGCAACGAAATTTATCGGCCTCAATGACGTTGGTGACGGCTGAATACATTGGATCCCCGGCCGTATACGCCACATTGCGTCGGAAAACTGGCTCTGTCGGAGAGGACGTCGATTGGTTTGAGTGAGTCAGCCAGCATCTGTCACTCGTTTTAATTGTCCTTTGTCTAATTCGTAAATTGCTACTTGCAAATTGAAAAAAAGAAAAATGAAAACAGTGCAGAGCGGCCGCCATAAAACGCAAACCTAATGTAAAATATAATAAATTCGCTTTTCGGTCGGGCGCGCATGTACCCCCAGAGAGTGGTGCATCCCAACATACCACCAAAGGGGTGCAGGGACGGCTACCCCTCCCCCAAGCGCCGACTCGTGCGCATTTCTGCAGCTTGGGGTTAAAAACCCTTGTATTAGCAATGCCTTCTGGTGGGGAGGCAGGCGGCTCTCTGCTACAAACTAACAGCGGAGCATCATTAATTGACAACTGAAATTAAACCGATCATGCATGCCACAGGGGTAAACCACCTCCCCCACCCCCACCCTCTGAGCATACCGCTTTATTAGTTAGAAGCATTAGCAGTACGCTTTTCATTGAGTTACAAAATGCGTTTCCTAATGCAAGGCCTATCGCATTAATTGCATTTCTGATAGCTCATCTTTAATGCAGAAAATCCAGCGATAGTTAGCTTTGCTCGTAATGACAGCGGCCAAGCTGCTCAATTGCTGGCGCATGGCCATTTATCAAATGTGTTCGCCGGTGTAGTAATTTCCTGAGACATCTTTTAATTTGTTGCTGTGCGCCAGAGCAAAAATACCAAATGAATTCTAGCGACGTCGCTCATTATTTGCATCGGTAGGTGATCTTGGTCTATGAGCGATTCTCATGCGATGTTATAATATGCTATCACTTCACAAATCAGTGGCTTGGGTAGCAAAGCTGCCCTATTCTTTTAAAAATTCAACATACATGACGAGACGATAGCTCATCAATTTTGAATGAACTTTTATCAGTTGTAACTGAAGAAGCTTACCATTTTCAAATGCTGGTTGACAAATTGGGGCGTGGGTTGATACGTCTTGGGGATACCCCAGCAGTGACGAGTAAAAGCCATGGGGTTGCGTTTTTTGGTTTTATGATGTGATCATGCCACTCTGCTTCAGGCCGAGGATCTTCAGCACGACTGGCAGTACTTCGCTGGTGCCCGATCATGCTTCGGGTAGCATGCACAAGCAGGACTCCACTGACAAGAAGGATCACTCCCGCTTCAACATTGGCGAGAAGTTCGCAGCGGTAAATTTGGTTTTCACCCTTTGCCTCATTCGTTTGAATACTGGTACTGGCCCCTTTCAAACTAATTCTTCCTTAAGTCGTGATGGTATTCCGACTACTTGCACGCACTCTCTACTTTTCTTGCAATAGTTATTTTTAAATGATTAAAAATATGCTACTATAAGTTGGTAAGCGAAACGATATTGCAATTACCCTATATTTTTTAATTTTGTTCTCGCTATAGTTGCAGATTTATCCTCCCATTCACGAATTGCATCGGTGTTCCGCCCCATTCACTCTGCAGATATAGAACAATTTTGGAAAATGATCCCGCGCACTGCCCATTTAGTTTCCCATGAATATTCCTCAAACCCATGCTTAATCCGAGACATTTCTTCGTTCTTTCTATTAATTCCGCTCAATCGGAGTGTGACAGTAGTAGCTTTTTTGAGGTTTGCATTTTCGATCGAGCGTGTGTGTCGTTCCTTTTCAGAGCAGAGTTATCCGCGAAATATTGTCTAGCCCATGAGTTGCGCTCGCCCGTAACGTGGTTGTGTCTCTTGATCGATCACTGGCTAATATGCACCATTAAATGCCATCGTTTTGCTTCTGTACTTTACTTGCCATTTGTTCGCTCAAACACCCCCTATTGGAAATGAAAAATTTCCCATCGTTTCACTGCAAGACGAATTAGACGCAATCCATAAATATTTTCCTTGCCACTTTATCTCGATCGGGTTGCGAAGTTTCGCGCAACTGTCATTTTTCACATGTTTTACAATAAGACAATGATTGTCTGCTTCTTAGCTCAATAGGGGTGTACCATACATAGCAGAGCTCAGAGAGGTTCTTTTCCTTGTTTGCTTCTTACTCCATGCTCCATACTCCATACCGAGCGAAGCAGTCTTTAACGATCGTTGCAAATAAACACCCTATGAGCAAGAATAAACGTTGCTGTTTTTATCAGGAAAGTCTTCATTTACTGACACCATTAGCACTTTCCTGCGCTCGCTTGAGACGTCTTCTTCCCCCCTCTGCTCCCTTTGCCTCATCTTTGTCAGTTGCTGACGTACTAAAGTGAGCAATCAAAATCTTCGAAGGGCGCGATAATTAAAGCTGACAATAACATATCTATCATGATGAGTTATTGATTGAGATGGCGGCGACGGCTTCAGTTGGTCGTCGTCGATCGTACGTCGCTGAGCCTATTCATCTACATATAGGAGCTCAAGGAGCTCATACATTAGACGAGGGTTCTGAGCGCGCCGATGGCGCGTGGACGTCTTCGCCCGATCGGACGACGGCCGCCGTCGCTACTACCCGCTGATCCATTCATTATGGTCCGCGGCGGGAGCGCCGGACGCCTTCGGTCTCGGGCTGCCGCCCCGCCCGCCGCCGCCGCCGCCTGCTCCAGACCGCCGACGACCCGTATTTATGCCGGCCGTCGAGCCTTCGCCATCTGCGCTCAGCGTTCAGTCATCCGGCTCGCGTGTGCCTGCCTGTGTGTGTGTGTCTTGTGTGATCAGCAGCAGCGGGCTGCTCGCTCGGGCTGCTGCCACCTTCCTGCTCGGCGCCCCCCGTCGAATAGCTTCGAATCGAATCGACCAACCGGACGTAGTTGATCCGGGATCCCGCCCAGTCAGCGACCGCGCCTCCAGCTTGCTCACAGGCAGACCACATGTCACAAATCAATTGGTTTTGACAAGAGTGCGCCGTGATGCTGGTCTGATTCTGATATTTTCTCCGATCTGCTCACTCCAGCGCCCAACTGGCAAATCGCAACGCGCTCATCTACCGTTAACGAAATAGTTACCTTCTTGAAGCAGAGTGCATTTTGAATCTCCCAATGTTCAGTCCCACCTCTGATCTGAACAACGATAACCAATTAGGAATGTAGCAATGAACCTGCTGAGCTCTCTGTCACTGTCAGCGCGGTATAGAAATTTAAGAACTTTCGGATATGCTCAATTCATTGACCTATTTGACCTTTTTGCGTCCTTTACTTTGCAATTTGATCACTGAGCTATACCTGCGCGGGATGTATTCAAATTTCACTCTGCGAAGGAACTAATTGATTCGGCGAGACTGTTCATCAGATCGAACGACTCTCTATTCGTGTTGCTTTTCGATCCGACCGGCTAATTTTTGCCTTGGCTCAACTAACTCTTCAAATCGAACGTCGGACGCCATAACTTTAAGAAGGGCACGTCTTGCTTCGCGCTTTTTCTCCGACGTCTGCTCTTATTGTTTACTGACTCGGATTCTGGCCAATTGCTGTTGCTCACTTGGAATGCTCAGCAGGTTCTTCGTGTGTACTGTATACGACTAATACAAGCTACTTGTATTCCGGCATTGTCTTTTCAAGACCATACTGCTATACTAGCAGCTTACTCTGCGCCGTTTCTCTTTAACCGACCAAGACGAATTATTATCGTTGGCGTTTTCTGGCGAAGTTTCAGCAGCGATGCAAATGCATTGCTGGGGGATGTGGTGAACGTTGTAGAGAAGTGGTTATAGTGGTCAAAGCCGCAATCAGTCCGAGTCAAACGCAAATCGCCAAGATATCCTGTCTAAAATTTTATCATTAAAACGTTGCTGACGTTGGACTGGACTTAGTGACTTTTTCGACGAAAGCCTCGATCTGTAATCAGTGGAAAATTGGCGCTGCGCCCACACGTGTGACATTTGGCGATTAAGTGGCTGGAATTAATCTTCAAGTCACACACGGCTGGATGCAGCGTGACCTCATCATCATCTTCATCAGTTTAGTGACATCTACACTGACCGAGGTGTGCAACCGAGACGACCGGTCGACAATGTATCGATTGGGACTTGCATTGCCGGTGAAATTCTAATCCCCGGTGGGCTCGCCGGTCGGGTCCGCCGACGTCGTGGCCAGCGCGCGGTAATCGGGCCGCTGCTGCACAAAGCAGATACGCGCCGGCGACATCGCCCCCCGCCGATCGAAACAGTTTGCCGACGACCATCGCCGGGCACCGCCGCGAAGCGACAGCTGCCGGTGGGTGCCCCGACCGACCGATTTGCTCCGTTCTGTTCGCCAGTTCGCTGCCGACATCGCTGCCCCGTGTCATTCATACCCCGCCGCTCGCTCGTCTGTCCTGCTGCAGTGTCATTTGACAATCACCCGTACGACGACGACAACGCCGCTTAGTCGGCGACGCTTCGAGCACCGTCGGCCGCCGTCGTCGCCGCCTTCACCTTCACGGTCGCCTTCTTTCCCCCAGCAACCATTGCTGTCCTCAACAACGTCGTTAACATGCGCGCGGTAAGCTGGCAAATCGAATTAGCACGATTATCCTCCCTGTCGGGGATGAAGGCTGGCTGCTGGCAATCTGTCGAACTTTAATTCACAAGCAAACTACTCTTCTTTCGTGTGCAACTTTAAGTTGCTTCATTAAGTATAGTATATTCAGAGATAGTCAGAGCAATGCGTATTATCGAGGGATTTTCTTGTAAATTTATATGATTGAAGATTTTGAGGTTTCTGAGTTTCTGAGTTCGCTATCCACAAAGTTTCAAAAATTGCATTAGCAAACCGAAATTAAAATGAAAGGCTTTCTGCAGTGGCGACGATGCTTGCAATCACAATAATATTATCGTCGGAGTTGTCAGAGTTTCTTTCCTTATTTCTTGACATACTCCCTGCTCGATTTGTTCGAAAATCAGAACTAAAAAGTGCCTCACCAATGTCGAATCCATTGTTAGTTGAATTCGCTCAACCACTGCCAGCTATTGCTATGCGCTGTAATTTTTGGTCGACTGGACACATTTTGAGCGCTTCCCCCCAAGAGAGCACATGAACGGCGACCATCACGGCTCGAATGAATTCGCGTTGCGGCATTGTATGGACTCTTTTCTTTCCTTAGTTGCGCTACTTGAGCGGGAATTTAGCGGACGGCGCCAGACACGCGCGCTTGCTTCGACGGAGAATTGCGCAATTACCCTCTGCATTGATCATTTGGGCGTGTTAGAACATCGCAGTGATCAATTAATTGCCTATCTGACTTCAAGCAAGGATCCAGCCGCTCTCCCACCAGCCATAATTTACTTCCATGACGCATAGATGCACGTGTACTCAAACTAATTTCATTACTTTATGTCGCGCAAGAAAAATATCGCACAATATAACTTTAGCAAAATGAACGAACTTCTTGTTCTATGCCCTACATCGAACCCAATAAGCGTTGACAGAACAGATTTTAAGAGCCACAAGGGAAATCACGCCGCAGCTAAGGGGAAAGATTTCCCCTGTCTAGGTGATTTGCTTTCCTATTGCTTGACACGTTTATTATGATCCTGGCGTATCGCGCCGCAGGTTTAACGTTATTGCAGTCAGGAAGTGTATGTAATTGATGGTAGGATACTGCATCTCACTCACTCTAAATTCGTGAAAAATACTGTTGCTGGCTTCCGGTTGGATTTCTAACTCGCTTTTATCCTAAACCGAAGCGAACCGCCAGCTGTTTCCGTTTTTCTCACTTCAAAAAATTGAAAAAATGGGTGAACAAGACGACCATCGTTTGATAAAGATTCGCTGCGCCGGCGGAGTATCACTGATTGATACTCCGACTCTTCGTTTTTTCTCACGATGAACTTCAAATTTCTCTACTCGCTTGTATCATGGATCCCTGAGCAATCATGAGTTCTAAAGGCCTTTTGAAAGTCGTCTGGGTCGATGCAAATTTTT
This sequence comes from Plectus exinocaudatus, assembly GCA_034698105.1. Classification (NCBI taxonomy): domain Eukaryota; kingdom Metazoa; phylum Nematoda; class Chromadorea; order Plectida; family Plectidae; genus Plectus; species Plectus exinocaudatus. The sequence goes on along the minus strand of JAQGAX010000152.1, from coordinate 15,553 downwards.
TGTCGTTTTTCTGTTGCTGCGTCACAGGCTGAATCAAATAATGAGGACAAGTTCTTTTTCTGTCCTTAGACATCCTTCCCATCTCTTTCATCTATTTGAGGGGCTTCTCTTTCGTGGCGCTTGTGAGTTCTTAGATATGCTCCCTGCATCCCTGTTCCCAGTACATTTATCCTCTGCCCCCCCCGGAGATTGCGTTTGTCCTCGGGTTTCAACGATCCGACCCCGCCGCTGGCTAACGAGTAACGTTTGCGTGTAATTGCAAATCAACTTAGAATCGCCCAATCCACTCGCTACTTCCGATCATCCTGTGATTGCTGGACAATTGTCTTTGTGTGCAGCAGCATTAGCCACGGACGTTATGCTGGGTAAGCGGGTTAGCGGCGCTGTTACTGCTGTTGATTGTGTTGCACCCTATTGAACAGCGGACGTTCGGAAGTTGCTGCTTTCTATTCGCGCGTTGGCGAGTCCTGCTGGCATCCGGATCAGATAGCAAGTCTTGTGATCTAATTAACAAGCTCCTAGTACTTCCGTTTCGGAAAAATTGTCGATTAGAACAAGCACCATTACATAAAATGTATTAGTTATTGCTCCGCGGTCAACAATTAGTTAACTTTGCGTGCGATAGGCGAGAAAAGAAACACTAAAACTCTGCTCGTTCCGGCAAATGCACCAAGCATATTATTATCCAAATCACATTAAAGGGGAAAGTGTTCCAAATTATAGTTTTCTGATTATATTCTAAAACGATTTATATTTTTTGCAATAAAAGTCTGGATTTTCAGCGACTCACTTTTAAAAGCACCTGTCTGTGGGTGCGGGGTTCTCCAGAGATCACTTGCCCTCTTCGTTGTCTAGAGTAAGCTCCGTTATTGAGCCGAACCGGGGGGCTCGCTTAATCGCTTGCAAGTAGCTGGTGATCGCCGTGAGAAATCACTTAGCGCAACGCGTCAGAAGGCTGCCGAGCGCGGGCGCGTCGGTGCTGATGGTGGTCGCCGAATGCCGATACCGATGAATGGCTCGGGCCGCTGTTCCCCACCCGACCCGAGCTCATCGGTCTTGACGACACCGCCTGTTCTTCGTTGGCCCCGCCGCGATCGGGAGCGCTGGTGGGCCAGCCGCCGTGTCCCACTCGCCGCCCGATTCTGCAGGCGATGGCGGGAGTGGTAGCGCCTTCCGCTTCATCACTAGCAGCCGTATTTCTGCTGTTCAACCAGTGTTTCTATAGGACCGACGAAATGACTGTAACTGATAGGCAAGGTTGCGTCATTGATGATGCCGGTACGAGGAAGGAATCTACCGATAGGCCCACTAAAAGCACCCGAGGGGCAAAAATGAGACGTTTTTCTTTTCAACGCTCAAGGCCAAAACTATCATTGGACCTTTGGTGAACCTCTGAGCTAGCTTGTGGTTATATTCTTATTTCTTCACTATGACGCTGCCTTGCCACCAGGAAGTTTTTTTGAGCGGCTCGTTTTGATAGGTTACGACAGGTTATTGCTAAATCAGCGCCAATCACGTCAATCAATACTTCACTATCAGGCAAATTGTCTTGTCAGTGCAGCAGAGGTGGATGGGAAGAAATTGAGGGTAATCTAAGCTCTCAACTATTATCACAAGTTCTCATAAAGTGATGATAGGGAGGCACTGCTTAAAAATATTGAATTTTACATAGACTATGGAGCGGGTATTGGTTTACTCTATTTTAGTAGTATTAATGAATTTACACCCCACCGCCACTAAGAGTGATCAAACCCAATGCAAGAAACCCGCCTCGCTGTATTGGTTTCGTTGAAATAGACTAGGAAACATCGAAGATCTCTCTGTCTGTTTGCCAATTTGCTGTCAAATTTTTTCGGTTACCTGCAAAGAAATCCTTTGCTATGAATGCAGTTGTTTGACCGATGTTGGCGCGGCTGAAGCGCGGCGTGTGGGTGACTACCGCCGATTCGAGTCCGTCGCACGCGGCACTGGTCGGCGGAGAAGACGGTGGCCGTCGACGGTCGTCGCAGCGGCGCGATTCGGCCTCGAATATCCGCACCGGCATCGGCTCGGCGCTCTACGCCGCATCGGCCGCCGCGCACGACCGCATCAAGCGAACTCAGAATGTAAGTCGCTCGGTCCGTTCGGCCGTCATCTGCTTCGCCGCTCCAAGAAGCCGCACGATAAACAGTTAACACTTCTGTGCTCTCCTGCGGGCTGTAACTTCGAGCTGCTGCGAGCGGTGTGCGTAGGAGAAGCGCGACGTGTCTTCGAAAAATGTTGGCAAGTATTTGCTGATTTTTGACCTGACACTCGATATAAAATTTGCATGCGAAGACAATAGGGAATCGCCTTCAAAAAGTGACTGAGAATTTACCATCGGTAGCAAAGTGAATATCCAGAAACAATTTGCAACATTTCCGAACAAGAACAACGCTTATTCCTCTACTGTGTTTTGAAACTCCATTTTCAATGCTCTGCTGCTGCGTAACATGTAGGACCACTTCCAAATTATTTTGCTGAGCGCGGGCCAGCGGTTCAGCCATATTTCATCGGTTCATTATTGTAGTTCGTTGCAGTGCCTCCGTTTTTAGATTTACTTTGCGCTTGTGTAGTACCTGATACCCAAAAATACTTGCAGTCACGCTTGAACGATCTTATGAAATGATTCTTCTCTACGCACTGCCGTTTAATTCTGACGCAGTCGCACGTTATTGTTTAATGTATTTATTCTGGTTGCGCGAAAGAGCGCCGCAACACGGGGCTGAGCAGCGGTGAGAAGGCGCTGGAGGCCCGTCGACGCCCACCAGCCCTATCGGGGGCCGCCGCTCCCATCTGATTGCAATGGCGTCGGCGTATCCGCGCCCGCATCCGATCGAGGCAAGTGCCCCGCTTACCGCTCCATCGTGCATGCCGGTGATCTGCCAAAAAGCTTCCCGTTTGCTGCGACTAGCAATCTAACCACAAGCTTCCTTCTTCCGCGCGGCAGAGATGGACGTGGCTGAGTGGGTTGGGGCGTGGGTACGCATTCTACGTTGTTAAGAAGCGAGCGGGATACATGGGATCCACAGCGTTCATTCACTCCCTCACTCGTACTTCCCCAGTCTTCAGTTGAGTAGTCCTTTTTCTGATAATTTTGAAATTTTCAATTTTCTGAGGCGAGGATTCCGGCGATGTCTGCTCGCTGCAAATGACTTCCTTGTGTACGATATCATAATGAGGCTAAGATTTGCGACGGCAACTCTCCGAAGTTCGAACGAACGCCCCCAGTCACTCGGAAACGCTTTTACCTCCTCGCTCGTCTCGACCACCGCCGACTCACTATTCAGTCGGTCGTCTCCCCCGGCGACTGCCCCGGTCGTCTTCGAGTCGGCCACTGGGCGACGAATTCATTAGTGCTCCGCTGCGGTCTGCATGTCCCACTCCCAATCCGACTCACTCCGGTCGCGCAACTGCTACGAGCGGGCTAGGATCGGCTCGGTTTCCTTTGGCGCACGCGGGACGCTTCTCCATTGGCCACTTGCGCCAAGACCATCGACAGCGGCTTTCTTGGCGCATCGCTGCGGATGAGCCGAAGAGAGTGGCGATTTGTTTGATTAGCCGTAGACTGGAAGCCGGGCGCGGTTGAAGCGACGTAGACGGCTGCGGCGGCTGAAGCGTGCTATAACTCGAATATCATGCATTATTCAGCCGGCGCGGCTGCGGCGTCGTTCGCTGTTCTCGGTCCATCTGCCGCAACGCTGCGAGCGCCAGCCAACGCTTCGTCAGGAGGCCGCTGCTAAGCCATCGTCGGCAGTCACGAGAGAGATCTTTTGTGCTTGGATGCGCCGCCAACAGCGGCAAGCGTATTGTTTTGTTCAGCGGCGCATGCATGGTCCACCAGCTCGGGCATGAAGACGGCAGTGTTCGGCGCGGATGGCGGGACCGGCTCGTCGTCGGCCGCCGGCGGCGTCCCGTCCCTCTCCTTTGCGCCCCCCGCCTCCGCCCTCCACCAGCGTCGGTCGACCAGCAGCCAAGGCCTCCGGCCGCTCAGTCGTCGCGCCTCACGCGTCCACAATGTAAACTAACAAATTAACACTCTGATCAATGATTATTCTCCATAGTAATTATCCATAGACATCGTAGTTGGTTTCGAGCGGAAATCTACAGCGTCTCGCTTCACGTGACCACAACCTAAAAGCCTAACTAACCTACCTGACCAATCATCATTCTCCATAATAATTTATTCTCTATAACGTATTCAGGGCTTGGTCGATTCTCGAGCGGAAGCGTACAGTCACTTACTATCATGTGATTTGAATGAATTTCCCTTCAAAAATCAAATACCGCTGCTCCAGCGATTCAGCACAGCTATCTGTTGCTCACATTAAACACTGACCAAAATATTTGCTTTGTTCTTACACAGTTTCACCAATTTTGCTAATGCACCTTGCCGCACTCTGCGCAAAGACTTTTCATTTGCTGGATTGTTCGTCCTGATGCCTTTTTTCTTCGACTAGCTGAGAATCGATAAGCCAGTACTATGGCTTGTAGAAATAATTTGTCTGGTGGGGGCGCCTGAAATCATTGTCTTCGACTATAATCGTTCCCTGTCTGGTCATACCTGGAGCGACGCGCATTGAAATCTCGCGGCGGCCGCGCTGAGTAGACTCCATTCGATCCGCCTGGTCCATTGACTTCATTGGCGCGTCCAAGGCTGACGATGTTCGGATGTTCCGTTCGAATGAGTCCTCGACGCTCTGTCGCGCGCAGACAGCCGGCTGCTGCTGCTGCTCTGACCAACAAAATGGCGGCGCCCAGTTAGCAGGCAATGGTATGTGATTTCCTCCAGCGCATTATTGCGCATTATTGAAAGTAAGAATTAGTAAGAATAGTTGCACAGCTTTTCCGATCTTGCGAAAATTCTGAAGCGTAATTGTGCGTTTTTACTGAAACTTTCTTCTGACAGTGCTATTTGGACTGTAGATGTGGTTGTCAACTTGCCATCAACTGTACTGTCCAAGAATACTCGTTTAAAGCATCCATTATCTGAAAATTGGTGAGCCTTCTATTATTCTAGACTGTTGAAACCTTGACGGATTGACAAGTTATTTTCGGATTCACGTCTCTTTCCGTCGATCTCAGAAATCACTTTGCTTTGCGTTTCATTGGACCAATCAGATAATTTTCTGCAATTGAGGAGTCATTGTAACAATGAACGGCGCTATACGTTCTGTGCAATTTTGGCAATGAAAAGTTTAGTGCAATAGCAGCGAACGCGTTTTCTTTTTTACCATAGAGCGTTATTTGCCTCCAAGAGCTCTTTTCATTTATGAACATTTTTGAATGTTTTAAAGTTTCGATTCCCTCCAGCTAATAGTTTCGATTTTGCTCATCCGATTCATCGAAATTCACTCATATCGCACAGGGTCATTTTCTGAATACAAATCAGAACAGAGCACGAATCCGATGACTGGGGAACAAACCCAAAAAACTTAATTTTATTTAGTGTAAATTGCAAAATGTTTTCGTCTGAGGGTTGGACAGCACTAATTTTTTCTGGAGACGGGTGCGCTAAACGTGTGAAGTGTGTACCCACACAGCAAAGGTGAATAGTGCGGGATGGATGTTAGAGGCACTACTCCCAGAAGGGTACCGCTGCCCTCCTATCCCCAGCCATCGGCAGGTGCTCACCTCTGACCGTGTATACCCTATGCCCGCCTGAGAAGACGAGCGAACGGGGATAGTGCTCTGCTGTTCTGAGCCGGAGAAGAGAGAAAATAGGTATGTGACGCGGCTAGGCCGGCGGCGGATCCCGTCCGTCCGTGTGTGCCAGGACGGCAGCAGGAGGGCGCAGGAATGGGACTGGGCTGTCGTGGACGATTCTGCTTGATGACGCGGGCGGCAGGAATGGGGCGTCGTTGTCGGACGTCGCGTTCGCTCATTGCCGCAGCCGCCGCTGTCCCTCCCCCTTTCTCATCTCTCGCGGCGTCTCCGTCCGCGCCCGACCACCGCCACTCGGTTGCTTCAAGGCTCATCCGCGACGACTGACGACCCAACTAGCGCTCACGCCTCCATCAATGCTTTGCAGCTCTGCTCTGGTCGACTGCTGTGCTCGTGCATTAGACTTCCGTTTAGGTTTAGGTGAAATAGAGTGAGATGAGACATCGAAGCATGCGACCATGGCGACAATGTTTGTAATGCCTTTGTTGGGGCACTGTCGGTCGTACATTACTCGCATTTGTAAGTTTGCTGAGGCTTGGCCAAGGCTTAGGATAAGCGGCAAAGGCTAACCTGAGAAAAAGAATGGCTCGATATTTTTTGAAACATACATTGTTTTGTTAAGGTATTGCCGCAAGTTTAGGCAATCGAAAATTTTGATTATAGTTTGTTTGCTCACAACCACATGGGTTTAGGCCCTAAGACTAGCTCGCTGTCAACGCCTTCTGGCATCAAGATATGATCGTCTAGATTATTGCGATCAGCTATTCATAGGCTCGTCGGACCTGTGGCCATGTGATTGCGGCATTGTGTGGCATCGACTGGCTAACTGGTCGGCTTCGCGACCCACTAGTTGCTCAAAAGCATGGACTGAGTAAGAATTCAGTTCGCTAATTCAAAATGTGCCGTCAAAGATCAGCTCTGGGCTCCATTATTTAGTCTAAAAAAGACCTATATTTTAACTAAATATTTTTCATTTCCTTTATTGTCCTTAGCTCTTCATGTAGACGAGTTTTTTGACTAGTGAGCCAGAACTAACGTGACCAACCGCGCCCACACACTTTTTCGCTAGCTTGTCTGTATACGAGTTGCGTAATGGGCACCAGTGCCACCTTAACGGCTACGATTTTGAATTTGTGAAAGTTTTCACTCTTCATCAGTGCTCAACACTTGCCCTACCGATCCAGTTGCACAAGACAAAGAAGAAAAGAACGCTGAGGCGAGAGAAGCATTGGCGTGTTCGGCTGAGGCGGCTGCGCGGTGTTGCTGCCGATTCGTCACTGGTCAGGCATAGAGTGTGGCACTGCTGTGCTACTGCTACGAACTGCTGCTGCGCGAGCAGGAGCGCCGCCGCCGCCGCCGCCCATCCGTCTGTCGGCTGGACCGCCTCCGACGCCGCTCGCGGGCGCGCAAGTGCTACGGGCTGATGAGTGCCGCCGCCGTCGCCGCCGTGTTGCGAGGCTTCGTCGTGGCCGCCGTCGATTCGGTTTGGTCCGCTGCCGCTAGTCGACGGTGTCGGTCGGTCATACGACACCGGTAGGGGCACTACTAGCTGCCACCGTCATCGTCGTCGCCGTCGTCACGCTCAGGGATTGGCTGGCCGCCCCGCTCTATTAGCAGGCCACCTTTCGGCCCTCTTTAAAGCCAACACCATGAGCGCCGCCGCGGACGCGGACGAAGACAACGTCGCGGTCGTGATAGAAGTACCGTCGCCAACCCGCAGCGGAGCCGGATTGCTCCGCCCGCCCGACCTCCACCACCACTTGCCGCGCAACTCGCGCGTCTCCGTGTCCTCTCAGTCCCAAAATCATCCTCGCAACCGAGCCAAATCAGTTTTTCTCGCCGAAGGCATAAAAAATGTAAGTCTACGATTTATAACTACTGTAGAGCATATAGAACAAACATAACTCGCGCTGGACGATTTTCGCCAAATAGCTTGCTGGACTATATTTGACTTCAGAAATTTTATTTTTCCATCCCCATCGCGGATAGTTGGAGTAGCAGTCAGCGTCCATCTAGGATATTGCAGCATTTGCTTGCTGCCAAATTTTTCCTGAGGAAGAAATTACCTGATGCCTTTGTTTTCATCTGAACTCGTTTTCAACATTTCTTTCTGCACTCCTGGCCAGAGCATTACCACTTAACTTCCCCCACCTCAGTATTTGACGTTCCTCCGCGGAGCGCGTGCCCACAGTGATCAACGACCATTTGATCCTTCATTCGACCCGATCCGACTGCGGATAGGGTTTCAGCTTTTTTCAGAAGAAAAACCTTTGGTCTGGGTCAAATGGCGGCGGTGTGGGATGCGTTCGTCACTGCTGGTGCTGGGAGGGGGTCGTATTCGCCTCACTTATGGAGCATTTAGCACGACAATGTGCCAAATCTCGCGTGATTCGAAGTTACTCTTTAAAAGATTCGATTTGTTTCGTCTTGCGTTCAGCTGCTGCAATTTTTTTCAATGATGGCTGAACGCGCTTTCCAAGGCAGAACGAATTTTTCCTGTTCGCGGTCCGTGTTCTTTTTGTTTTCCTTTGAGCTTCGTTACGCTTAGTCTTCGCAACACCGGTGCGCACCCATGAAAAACGATCCAAATCCCCATTTTATCCATAGTAAACCCCAATTTTTTTCCGCCACATAGCGAAAATATTTTGAACCGCTTGCAGACTTTGAGGCTCAAAGTTGCAAACACAGCTGCCAGCGGTGCGTACCCTGGCATACTCCTAGCATGCCCACCCTTGGTGCTTCCATCAGCTTCGGGCTTTTATCATCGCACCGGCGCTCAGCTTTTGGCTGCTGCGTCAGAGAGTGCAAGAGGTGGAAAAACACAGAGCGCGCTGTGTATTCACTGGGCATAGACGCGCACGGAACAGCGATTTGGAGTCTGGGGTCTTGCGGATAATTGAAAAGCTCTTTAAAGAAACTAACTAAGAATGATTATATTGCTAAATATGATTGTAGTGCAAATACAGTGCTCTTTTATTTTGAGAGAAGCTCAGGCATGCCCACCCCTGGTTTAGGCTGAGAAGCAAAGGGAATAAAAAAGCGGCTTACGAATAGTCTAGCTGGACATTAAAATTTCTTCGTCTATAGCCAACGCTATGATTCCCGGTTCATAATAGTGCAACAAACTGAAGTGCTCGCGCTCTGTTATCTACAATGACTCAGTAATTTGTAGAGAGTGCAAGAAGACTGAGTGCTCTGAACAATAATTAGGCTGAGACGCGCGCTTTCCGAGGAGGGGCAGTTTGGCGAGAAGCGGATAGACGAGACGGCGTAGTGCCGGCACTGTTGCTGGGCGGCGTCGTCGTCGCGTTCGCACGGTCGAGCGGACCCGGGCGTCCGGTCGTCGTCGTCTGTCGGCCCGATACGGCAATTATCAGCGCGCGTTCAGGCCGCCCAAGCCACGCCGCCGCTCCCGCGTCCCCGCCCTCACTGTCTTCTAGTAGAAACGCCGCGTGTGACGCGACGGCGTGTTGCCGCCCTAAGAGTTAGCCTGAGGCCGGTACGGAGACGATTGACCCAGATCTTTTAGCGTAGGGATACATATTGTTCCGTCGTCGCCATACAAAGAAAGAAGTTCATTTCAAATTACGCCGGCGAGTTCTGTAGCACCCATTCAGAGTAATAATAATGGTCTGTCGGTTAATATTTCGTCCACGCCGATGAAGCTTCGCTTGAAAGAGATCTTCTATTACAACAGCCCCTACCTAAAAAATAAGACGTAAATCAAATGACTCAAATTATGCCTGAAGTAGTGGAAATTTCGGCCCGTTAGTCAATCGTCCTCGTACTCCGCCATTAAAAAGCGGCATAGCCAAACGGAAGACGGTCGAATCGGCGGGTGACATGGACGGCTCGCCGGCGGCGCCGCCGCTGACGACGCTGCTGGAGCTGCCGGTTGCGCGGTCGCGTCTGCCGTCGACCTGCTCGAGGCACTCGCACGGCAGCGCGCTTTCCGCCGTATCCAGTCTATTGGCGGCTCGCAAGACATCCTTCTTTCATCGAGCCGCTGCACTCAAGGTGGTAATCAGGATTAAACCGCGCAAATTCACTTGTGTCTCTGTCGATAGGAGTTGCCTTAGGGCTGATCTGTTGCTTAGTATTTGCGATTGTGCTACTTCCTAGTTCAATCTTTTATCTCAATCATTGAACCCATTTGGGATACTTTTTCATGGAAAGCACTGGTGATGAATATAAATGGTTCATGGGTCTTGGAGGCTGATTGTTGAAGTAGCCTCTTCCAAGATTTTCCCCATATGTTGTTTTCATCTTTTGTTGCCGATGGTTTCGATTCACAACAGTCTGTCCAAACCTCTTTCTGAATCATGCGAGATTTCCTTGTGTATATATTTGAAGACGACAACTTTAATTTATTTAGTCACCGTCCTATTGCATACGATTCTGCGTTGACTATCAAAAAACATTTGGGTATCAAGTCTGGACGCTTTTGGTTTCATTAAATCCTCGACGCAATGCGTATCATTGATTATCCTGTCTATTTCCTTCTCCCATGATTATTATCAATGTAAGGATACCATAGGCGACCAATCAAGTAAGTCTAGCCGAGAATATTCAATCGTCTTCCTTTGCGCTCTACAAAACTTTTTTTTGGTAGTTTCGGCTATTCTTTTAGGATCATTCGACGACTGTCTTTTTTAGTGATGCATACGATGATTTCTAACATGATAGGTAATCGAATTCAATTCTAGCTCTTTAGTGTACTTGTCGGCAGAAATGCCTCTGAACTCAGCTGAGACTTGGGTATTAATTATTGAAATAGTGTAGCGCGGCTGTTCCAACGTGGGTTGGCGAATAGACGCTGTCGCCCACCGATAGCTCGCACCTGTGCGCGTGTCGCCGCTTTACTGACTGAGCGCCCTTCCGTCCATTGCGCAGCATTGATCGAACGGACATGAAACGACGTATGCGTTTGATGTGTGGTCGGGCGGTCGGCAGCCAGGCTAGCCAGCCGCCGGCGAGCGGGCAGCCGTCGCTATACGCCGCCAAGCTAGAGCGACCGGAGAACGGGGGAAGGAGAGGAGAGGGGCTTTTGTGCGCTCATTTGCTCCGCATGCATTATTCGGGTGGCAGGCAGAAATCGGTGCCGCAGCGGCGGTGCCCCGGCAGCCCGGTGCGTCTCTGACGCTCGTAGTTTGCCAACGATTTCCGCCCGACCGCGATCGATGCGTTTTTGTCTTCTTTGGCCCGGCGACAAGCATTGTCGACTGAGGTGCTCAACGACCGGCCGGCGCAATGCCAGCACCGCCAGCCCGCCACCGCCGCGGTAATCTACAGTAGCGGTCGTCGACGGCCAGCCATCCGTCATCAACGCTATGAATACGTGAGCGGTGCGCAGGCAATCGTGCGCTGTGACGCTCTAACTCGACGCCACTGCGGCCGTAGCAGTCTCAACCGACAGCTCACCGTCGTCCACCACCGACGACGCCACGATGCCAATCAAGTCGGCAGTAGTACGTCGACGTTCCACCCTGGTCTCAGCGCGATTTTCCCGGGCGAGTGATCGCGTCCGCTGCTCGCTGCCGCTTCTCCTTCTCCTTCTCTTTTACTCTCTTTCTATGCTGCTGCTTTACTCCTGCCCGCGCGCCTTTTTTGTTCAGCCATTAGTCCTTCAGTCAATGGGCGATTTTTACCATCGTTTCCGCTCACAATTCACAATCTAGTTCAGCAGGTATCAGTCATTGCTGATACCTACATATCAGTCATGGCTGATACCTGCTGAACATTGCTGTGTGCTCGTTGCTATATCTCTCTCCGGTCAATCACGTCGATGCCGGTGACAACCGCGAGCAGATGAGGGACAGCTGACAGCTGCCGTTCTTTCCATCTTTTCCTCTTAGCGCGCGTTCCAGTCGCACTGCCGCGTGCCCATTGCTCCGGCATTCGCACTTCTACTCTGCCACCCCATTCTGATGCGGCATTCGAATTACTCAGACGGAGAACGGAGGGGTTCAAGGATTTACCCCCTAAGCTAAACCGTGAACGTCATTCATGGGTGGGAGTGATGACATCGGGGTACCTACCCCCAGAGAGTGCACCCCCAGATTTTTTACGTCTGCGCACCTCTATCTACCCCAGATAGAATCTTTTTATTGAATACCAGAGGTTGGTGTGGGAAGGGGTATGGGGGTCGCACCCTCCCAGACCCCAGCCCTCGACTCGCGTCCGCCTCTTGTACGTACCACCAGAAGGGGTTGTAAGACACGTGACCCATCCCCACCTCTGTGAACATGCCCGCAATAAAGTGCATCCAGGTACAAAAGTACACAACAAAACGCACCACGTCAATGCGCCAGTCGCAATCAATTCCGGTGTTGCACTCCAACAGCTTCTTGTTCCTTCGGTTCCTTCTGTTGCGATTTTTCGATTAGCTTGGTGCCGGGCATCGGTGAAAGCAAACGACCGAAGGAGGGTTGGCGCTGAAGACGCAATCGCAAATTCGCAATCATGATCGTTTGTAGTAGTCCGGTCTGAGTTTCATTAAACCGTCGGCAATTGGTCCTCGGTCGGCTCGGTGCCCAACGACCGTCGTCATCGCAGCGCGTTCGGGCCATATTGCCCTGGTACGCGTCCGTCCGTTCGCCGGTGTTGCGATTGTGCTCCCTCCGCACCCCAGTGGCATCAGTTATATCTTTGTGGCTGGTCTAGTATAAGCCAAAGCCTCACCCTTTCTTTGCGTTACGGCGCTTTCTTTCTAATTCTTATACACTGTGCGGATATGACCAAAGCAATGACTCCTCCGATTCATCGAATGACGGATTAATAACAAAACGCTTATATTTATTCTTGTACTGTACCTGCTTAGACTGCCGTAACTCTTAACAGTCTTTCTTCATATATTAACATCTGATTCGTCTTTGAAAACCTTGATCGCTGCCACAATGCGGACATCCGCATTTTCCTCTTCAATGCGCCGAGCTGCACTTCGAGGCTCGATGGTTCGACGAGCACAGTGTTAACTGTGTGCTGCAGCGCTGCGTCCACCAAAACTGAGCACGCTTCGACTGCTGTCATAAGCAATAGCCCCAGACATATATATTATGTCACATAAATCTGCGGCGCGCTCAGCCGCCAAATTCTTTGCTGCCCTTGCGGTGTTAACTATTTGATGCATCGTCGTTGCTACCAACGCTGAGCGCGTCGGCCGTTGCGCCGCCAGAAGCCACCCCTTCCATCGCCCGATACTCGGCTTATCCGGCACAGAGCATCCAGCGATGTCGATTGCGATGCGTGGAATAATGAGACACCACCAGCGCGGTGTACTGGCACGCGGGCCGACTCTGGAACCGCTCGATGAGGATGCGGCGGCCGAGGAACGGACGATTGGCAGCCACCGGCCGGTCGTGACGGACAGTCAGCGACGTCCGCTGTTGGCAAAGTCCCTGTCGCAGGACGGGAAGACGGCCGTCGCTTTGGCCGCCGCCCGCCGAGCCTCCGTCTTCGTCAGACGGATGTCGCACGCCATTCCGAACCTCTCGCTTGACAAGCCGCCCGGCCATGCCATCAATTACGTAATAATCGCCGCTTTTCAATATTTCTCTCTTGAGTCAGATCCGCTTCTTCATTCAGACTGCCAGTGTCGATCGCGTATTCATATCATTTGCAAGTCTTGCAAAGCAGGATAACCAGTGAACATGTTTTTAAAACTGAAATAGGTTGGCAAATGCATTTATGAGAGTTATAGCGTTTTAAAAGATTTTGTTGCGTAGTGACGGGGAAATGGCATTGAACATAATGGGATTTATGCATTTTTTGAGGTTATGAAACCGTACCTTATCTCCAATTAAAGAAACCTTTGACTTCGATCATTTCCACCAAAGACGTATCCTCGATTCATTCATCGATTTGCATTCTGCACTTACTGCACCAAAATGGAACTCTATTTTGCTCCTTGCGCCACTTTTCATCGAAACTCGAATCGCTTCTGTTTCTTTATTTTCATCTACTGGCAATTTAGTTCTTCTTCTGGACTATTGTAATCTCACTCACAACAACACACTTTTCGCTTTCTCCGAAACACGTATACATGACCATTTTAACAAATGAAAGCGCTTTATCACCCTGCGGCACAGTTCTTGCTGGCCTCGCAATCCTCACTGGGGCGGGCCCCATGTCGGTTATTGATTGGTTTGTAATTTACTCCATTTCAGGTTCTTTCTTTGGGTGCTGATGTGCTTCCCGAGTACAAATTGCAACCGACGAGGATACACCACTGCACCATATTGCACTATTCGCCTTTCAAGGCCGTTTGGGACTGGATTATTCTGCTGCTTGTTATTTACACGGCCGTATTCACTCCATATGTCGCCGCGTTTTTGCTCAGAGAAGTAAGTTGCTTTAGCATTTAAAGTACGGAATTAGGGGAGTACACACCCCCAGAATTTTAATTTGCTAGCATTAGTATAATTGGCCACAGCGGCCCCAATGCTGCCTATAAATGTGAGTTCATTCCGTTCGCATCTTGATTGACTAAGGGCGAAGCATACTTAAGCGTATGTGCTCAGCTCGCTTCACGTGTGGCCGCGTTTCTTTTCAGCTCAGGGAGTGGTCGGTCATTGAGCTCATATTATTTTCCTCGACGTTAGCGCCGTTGCTTATCGATTGGGAATAGAAAGGATATAGCGGGAAGGATGGATGCGTAATTGCTCGTTGTATGGACGGTGCAAACTGAGGCGCGGAGGGAAGTAATTAAGAAAAGTGGGGCCGTTCCATCATTAGCCGCTAACGTAGAAGCGCATTGTCCTATGGCGCACTGCATTCTGACAAATGAGTAGATTGCAGACTAAGCCAAACTGGAACACCGAATATCTTCCAATAGTATTGTAGAGATATTCCGGCACCTATGAAACTGGCGCTCTGGCCTGCGCATCAATGGTGTTTGATTCAAGGGGTAAAAAGAGGTAGAGAGCACCGACTGCAAATATCGAGAGAGAGGGGACAAGCGGACAGAGGGTACCGTGCACAGGGGTGATATTAGTTCGCGTGTACAATAATTATGCGTAAGGTTTGCTAGAGGTATCGGAATCTCCGTACTAACTGCCGACAGTACGACATCTAGTTCTCTATTGCGATAACACGTGCTTCATTCAATGAATAGGAAATAGGGTGACACTCTTATGGTTCAGGGGCAAAACAAAAAGAGGACATTCACACTTTCTCTGAGCTGACCATCTTCATTCGTCCAGTTTGATTCCTTATAGAGTCATATAATCATATCCCGCTGGTTCAAAAATATGAGCAGCGAAACAAAATAAGTTCGATGTATCGGGATTTGTCATCAAGTTTGAAATAGAATTTTTTGGCTAGTGTTGCTCAAGCAAAGTTCATATTTCTGAAAGCAATCAGCGTGAAAGGTGTATTATTTGTGATCGTTCGCTCTCCGAAAGGTTTCCAAATTATTAGTTGACAATTCTATTGATACTATTAAATATTAATGAACATTAAAAGCAATCAAAAGGTCAATTTAATATTCACCAAAACTGCGTTATTTAATAAGTGTGCCCATAAGCCAGATATTGGGGACCAGTTGGAGCTTAGGCGATTTGGCCGGCTGGGGGGCCCAAATATTTCGCCACATAGTTGGTGAGCTTTTAAAAAAGGTCGTTATTGTACTGCCCACACTATGTAGTAACTTTTCAATGCTAAAGATGTGCTCTATTTAGAATAGCACACGGTCGAACGCAGAGCGGAATCGGTTCTCGGAGCCGTTAGAGATAATCGACCTGATTGTGGACATTATGTTCATAGTGGACATTATGATCAACTTCCGGACGACGTACGTCAATGAAAACGATGAGGTCGTTTCCCACCCCGGGAAGATCGCCGTCCACTACTTCAAGGGTTGGTTCATCATCGA
>JAQGAX010000151.1:0-22380 GCA_034698105.1 Plectus exinocaudatus | reverse complement strand
CTCACGTGAGTTTATTTCAGTGCGTGTACAAACATAGATTGACTGAGAAGTTTATTTATCTATTAGGTATCGTCAACGATCACCACTTAGTCGCTTTTTTTGCGGTCGACGCCGCGAGAATCGGTCATTGTTGCCAATGCTACCAAGCAGCATCCGACGCCCACGTAGCCAAAGGAAGCGAATCCAATATTCTCTAGCATATACCTAAATGAGATCAGATAATTAATGAAGTGAGCTTTAGTTGTAAAGATATGCAAAGAACTTGTACCCGGCAATGGCTGGCGATATCGTTCTTAGTAGCGCGTTAGTAGCATGACTCAGACCCAATATAGTTCCTTGTTCGTCTGCCGGGACAATTGCAGTCAACTGACTGTCAGTCACTGTTCCCAAAAGGCTCATTCCGAGCGCCAGCGCCGGAAAGATGAATAAAAGGTGCCACAGACGGTAGAAGAGCGCCATGGCCAAGTACGTTCCCGCCAGGTCCACGATACCCAGCTGAAGTAGCGCCTGCTCGGAGAGTCGGGCGCGTAACCAGATGACGCCGAACCCGTTCATGAACATGATGCTCACGCCAATGAGCATGGTGATAAGCGAATTCTGCCCAGGAGATACATCGAATGCGTTAATCAAGTGAACTTGGAAGACTGATGTCGATAGAATCATCGGCGTTACGCCCAAGTTCTTGCGCACGAGCAGCAGCACCACGCCTGGATAGTGAAGAACGCGTTTGTACGCCTTGATATCGAATGATGACGTCTTCTTTTGCTTCTCGCCGTCATCGTTTTGCGGTCGTGCGTGAACGGCGTCGTTTGGGATGTAGACGACGACGAGCAGCATGCACACGACGCAGATGAGCGAAGCGACGACGAGCGGCGCATGCGTGCCCAATATTCTGCTGGAAACTGCCGAGACGAGCGGTCCGAGAATGAAGCCGGCGCCAAAGGTCAATCCCATGCGTCCAAAAGCATTGGTGCGCTCCTGACCCGGCTCGGTGATCACCGACAGCAGCGTCTGGTGCGCCTGCTGACCGTGCATGAAAATACAGGCTACGCGCGAAGCTGCTAGCATAGTAAAATTAGTAGCCATAAAAGTCATCATGCAGCAGACTATTGTCGAAACGTGCACAACGAATAAGCCGTTGCGCGTGCCCCACGAATCGCACAGCTGGCCGAACAGTGGACCGCCAATGAGTTGGAAGATGCCGAATAGCGTCTGCAGGTAGCCAAAATCGGCATCGTGAATCGACAACTCTTTGACAATGTAAGGCATAAGCATCATCTGCATGCAGAAGGTAATATTGTACAAAATGGACAGCACAAAGGTCATTCCGATTTCCCTTCGAATCGGTCCATAGTGGGGCAACGTCCAGTAAGTGTCGCTCGTCATTGCTTTAGTCATCAATTCACTTTAAGCATATATAGAATTAACAGTTGTGCATTAAAAGTAGTGCACTAGCCGCGCTCTGATGCAACTATGATTTGTTCAATGCTCAAAGTATACATACGTGGACTGCCCATCAGATAGGAGAACGCAGACCGGTCGGCGGTTGGCTGCATCGATCGCACACCGCACATCACGCTGCTGCGTTCGCTGTTGCCGCCTGGGCAGCGAACACAGCGAAGAGGCGTTCATTCTCGTGCTCTCTGTTGACGGCTGCACGTTGATTCATTCTTCGTCGCACAATCATTGCTTTTATTTCACCGTCGACTTGTTCATTACCTGACATCGTGACTTTATAGATAGGCTCGTTTAAACCGACTTAACTATTTGTGATGCGCGCAGATTTGCGATTAACCTGCATTTCTACAAAGCGGCAGTATGTACCCCACATGACCTCTTCTCAGAGATTTTGGAAGACTACTGTTGAATTGCTACAAATGTAGACGTGTCCAGTTAAATTATACCTGTTGTAATCTCCTCCCTCATCCAAGTGTATTTGAATTTGACTGTCAACTGTGCGTTTGTGTGACGCGGACAATGCGTCAACAATTGAAGTGGGAGAGACGACGTCATGTGATTGCAGGAAACGAGTGAGTCAGTGCTCATCTGGTCGATTGGCGCAGTTAGCTGCGATGGCGGCCGCCGCTTCTCCTCGTTTCCATCCGTCTGCCAATGCCACCAACCGGTCAGCAGTCGACGATCCCGACGCTCTCGATTTCAATCGGGTCAGTTTCATTCTCATTCACAGGGTACAAAGTTTGTTCTAGTGGAATGATTTTGAGTCTTTGGTTCATACCGAGATCCAATCAAGTTTTGAGCCCTCTTTGTTGACAAAGGCTTTCCCTAAAGAAGTTGAAGTGGTCTCTATCCTTGTGCCATTTGCAGGCCATGCAGGACTTCCAGCGCATGTTTCCCTCCATCGACAGCGACGTGATCGAGGATGTGCTACGCAACAACGGTGGGGGCGTCGATGACACAATCGACCAGTTGCTGCTGCTGACGATGGACGACGGCGGCGGGGATGTTCATCGCGAGACCGTTCCGAAGCGATACGATCGGCCGGTGAGCGCTTGCGCTTCAAAATTCTCGTCGATGATGTGGTGAATGACGATCGTGTTGCAGCCGGCCGCGCTGATGGTCGGCGAGTTGCGAACAGCGAGTCGGAGCCCATCGTTGTCGCCGCGGCCAGACCCCTTCGACCACCGCTCGATGCGCACTCCGGATCGACCGATTCAGCACATTCCCGATCCGAACGGCGTCAGTCGCGATCTGCTCGACCAGCGAGAGCGAAGCGTCGTTCTTGAACCGCCCGACCTTTCGTCTCCATACCACTCGATTGAGCTTGATCAAGCGGTATTATAGTTTTTGTTGGTCGCAGTAAACCAGCCACCGTTGGCTTTTTTGCAGAGGCGCTCTTACAATCCGCCGTTGGTCGGTCGGCTTCCGATTGATTTCTTGCGCGTCACTCCGCCTCGTCGACAATCGGTAGATGTAGCGGATGCCCTGGACGATATCTACGCCGAGATTGATCGTAAAAATCGAAAGAAGCACGAACGCCAGCGAAGCCACACGCTGGCCGACGATGGTCACAGGGCGTACTTGGGGGTGTTCAGGTCCGTTGCTTTTTTGTTCTGCACACATGATATTACTCATATTTTTATTTTAAATGTCTCGAAATACGTTAATTATTCAGAGAAAGGTAATAATCGAGAATTAACAACTGATTGCAAAACCTTTCCAACTAGCATTTTTTATTTAAGTTCATCAACAGATAATTGAGCTAGCGATCTATTTTTGCAAAATAGAGTGAATTCTGTCAATTACGAGTCTTCAAACAGAAAGAATACTGCTTAATTGCAGCAGCAGTGGTTCGTCATCACGGAGCACTGGTCACAAAACAACGACATCTATTTCTCCAAGGCGACAAAAGGTGCATATTCTAATCATATAAACGTTTGTGAACGAATTTTTCGTATTAAAGCATAATCAAGAAACTCGGCAACAAGCAGATACTTTAAAAGAGATGATGCTGGAGAATGAGTGGAAGAGACAACTTGCCGATGACCCAGAGCTAGTTCGGTTAGTGACTCAATTGCTTTTAAATTTTAATAGTCAAAACCCGTTTATTTCGGATCACCTTGTTCTCTTATTTGGTGCAAAAAAGCCTAATTTTGTTTGATTAGAAAGTTGTATACGAATTTAATAGATGCCGATCATACTGTGATGTTGGTGGCTTATTTACGACCAGTAATCCACATATAATGGATAATATATGCGATGGGTTGGTATCTGATAGGGTGGGTGGGTAAAACCGGTGGACGGCTTTGGGAGTCTTCCCTGCCTATCCGCCTGCGGAGTTTTTGGCAGGCGGGCGCCAGTTTCGTCGCTTGCGTCACTCGAGTCGCTTACTCTCGGGCCGACCGATCGGTGAGCGAAAGAGACCTGCTGACGAGTTGTTATTTATGCAGATACCTCGAGGACGAACGAATCGCTCTGCTGCTCCAGAATCGCGAATTCATGCGCGATCTGCGTCGCAATCGCGACTTCATGAACGCTCTCGATCGAGGTAATGATATCCTGTCGATGCCGAAGTCAAAAACGCTTGGTCTTCAGATAGTAGTGGGATTGGTCAGGACGTCAGGCAGCGCCCAATGAAGAAAGCGTCAGCCAGAAAAGTATACGAAGACCGGACGCCAGTCCCGGACGGCCCTCTCATCGGTATGCATTCCCACCGAAAATGACTATGAACGATCGCGTCATAGACCCCGCGCTTCGCACTCAATCAAAAAGTATATGGCGAAAGAAATCGAAATCGAAGCAGCCGATGGAAAACGCTGTGCCCGACGGTCCTAAAATGGACGCTATCGTCAACGATCTGAGGGTGACCAGCGAAGGAAATCATAATGACCAATGTAAGATTCTTTTGCGCTTTTCTATCGAACAGTGTAAATATTCTTTATAGACGATTGCCGACCCTACGGCGACGAGCCGGTATCTTCTGGAGGCGAATACGGTGCTGATAGTTTGAGAACGGTTGAGCCATTTCCTTACACAAAACAATTGCCACGACTCGAGGATCAGGATGACGAAGCATTCGCCACTCACCTGAAAAACATGGGCAAATGTTCGAATTGAATGACTATTGGGTGTTATTTCATTTTGAATAATTTGATTGGTTTTTCAGCTTCCAAGCAGAAGTTTGCCTTGATGGCTCGAAAATTTACTCGGCGCTCCAAGGGTGCGCGGGGCATTCTGGGCGCCAGCGATGCTCACTATTCGGGCATGAATCTCCTACAGTCGACCGACGACCGTGATCAGCATGTCGACGTCGACCGCTCATACAATTATAATCAATTGGACGACGATTATAATGTTCGTATAGTTTGCAACCTTCATGTTTTTGTCTGGTGTCACCACTGAAGATCGAAATTTCAGATTGGACAGCGTTCTGATTTGAACAGAGAAGGACGGCTGTTTGGAAACCGATGAAAATATGAATATTACCATACTTTATTTTCAATGAGCAGCATATTACGCACAAAGTTTTCCATAGTCGACATTCGGTGGCACGCCTGAGTCGGTCCCTTGCTACGCACATAATATTGGTCCGTCTATTTGCCAAGACACAAAAATTTCAACGAATTATTTATGATCTGAGCAAGAGAATCAGTAATTCTAGTTTATCTCTCTGTGTGCATAGAACTTATTTATTGTGCGGTTTCGTTGTGCATAAAGAAAGGACGTTTGTTTGTTTGCTTAGTCTCCAGGGACTAAAAATTTGCGCACTTCAGCTGTCGTTTTATGCAGAACAGTTCTTTGAATTCGAGATCACTTCTTGCTTGACGCTTTTGAACTTGGCAATGATCGGAGAGGTGGACCGAGACCTTAAAGGAAAGTATGGCAAATCGTTACTGATCGGTTCTTTTGAGCATCTTAGCTCGGTTGACCGACATACGAGTGGTCATCTGATCGGATGCGTAATCGCTGTAATACCACCAAAGCGGCGCGCGGGCAGGAGTCTGCTCTCGTACGCCACTAGTCTTGCTAGAAATCGGCAAACCGACTACTTACACGCGATGTCTCCTGTCTTCTTTCGACTGACTGTAGAGGTAGGTGTATGTGGCGTTTGCTGCGGTGATGTACCCCGGGTTGTTATCGAGAGCGGTTATTGATATGAGCAATGGACAAAGGAAAAATCGCAACAGTGAAATGGGATGTTTGACTGCCTGAGCGTGTAAGTCGGCCGCGCAGCCGTTGCGGGGTAAATGACCTGTGGGCAGGCGGGAGAGGCGCGGACACGGTCAATCGCTGCTCGCCGATTGCGTAATTCGAATTTCACTGTGGACTTGCCTGGCGCGTTCCATTGTTGGATAACGCCGATCGCCATGCGCATGCGGGCAAGTGGGTCGTCAACGAGACCTGTGGCTCTGCTGGCCATCTCTCGAGCTGGTCGTGTCTCGGCCAAGCAGCTCCTGTACGCTTGCAACGGTCGACTGTGCTGTTTACTTTGGAGGCGTCCGTCACGGCTGCGAGTCAACAGCGGCCAGTTGGTCTGAGCGCGCGTCTACCGTGGCCGTCCGTCTTTTGTCCGTTGGCCGGCGGTTTTCGTTGCACATCGATGTGCTCATTCTGCGGCGGACTCGGTTGGCTCTGTCCCAGTCGGCTCGGGGCACCGTGATTCCGGCATTTGCGCCAACTGCTACGGCCCGTGCGCGATGGCGGTCGCCGACGGTGTCGCTTAGCCGTCGTCGAGCTGGTTGAGCCGCTCCGAGGCGCCGTCAGAAAGCCCAGTCGTGCCCTCACCCACCCACTACTACTTTTTCGCCGGTAAGCACATTGTCGACGCCGCAGACCGTTGTTTGTTTTGATTTCTGTCTGGTTCTTGCTCTCTCGCACCAATTGGCAATCTGCACGGTCTGACCGAATCGATGGTCGCGCGTCCTCTCTCCGTACTAGTTGGTACGATGCTGTCTGAGCAGTAACGCCTGCTTGGCATACCGGCAGTGTCAGTTGGTCGGCGGGCTCTTTTGACGGCTCTGGTCAAGTAGGAAGAGTGGACGAGTGGGGCAGACTGGGCGTGAAGCGGGCCAAATCGGTGTTTGCCTTGTTGGGGCGCGCTCTTGAAAGGTGAGACCGCGGTCAGTGGTTGAGCGGCGGGCGGGCGAGGAGGGGCGCGCGCGCGGGTATTGTGCGGGCGGCGACGCTCTTCCGGCTAGCGACGGTCGTTCTTCCTCACCAGTCCAGGGCGCTTTTTCGCGCACGCGGACACAATCGCTCGGCTTGGCGGTGCTTGCTTATTCCCAGACGGCTTTAGACTCGCCAGACGGGCCAACGCGACCCACCTCGATGCGCTTCGACTGCATCGAACGGCGGGTGGCCAACCTTTTCGGCCATTACGCCAGGGTAGTCGTTCAACATCCATGGCCGTTCATCGTCATCCCGGTGCTCATCACCATGACGCTCTCCGTCGGCTTTGTGCGCCACTCGGGCGCATTCATCAAGGACGAACTCGAGCTATACACGCCGACGGATGCGCCCGCTCACGCCGAGTACCGCCAACTCGACCGACTATTCCATATCAACGACAGCGATCCTTTCTATTCAACGCGCAGGTAAGTACAACATCCGTTTTTTGCAACTACTTCAACATTCAACTCAATATGTGCATGTTCAGATACGACGCACGCCGGGCCGGCTACATTTTGGTGACTGGCGATCCCGATGGTTCCGATATTCTCAACCCATTGGTCATGCACGCCGCCATGCAATTGTGGACGGTGGTGCAGTCCTTGACAGTCGAAGACCGCTATGACCGTCGAATCAGCTACCCGGCCATGTGCGTCAAGTTTCCGCTACCGGAGGACATCAGTCGCTCGCTGGCAGCTGCAACCAGCGTCAATGGCTCGGCGCCGTCTGAGACTTGTGTCAGCAATCCGCTGCTGGAAGCATTCAAGTTCATGCTGCTTTCGCGCACTCAAGGGCTTTTGCCTGCTTTCAATGGATCGCTTGAAGATTTATCAATCACCCAGCTGACGGGCCCATTTACCACCGACGGCCTATTCCTGGCGCATCTACTTGGCGGAATTACTCTCGACAATGCGAAACGAATCGTCGGTGCGTATCGCGTCATTTTCATCGCTGATCATATGTTTCGAGTACCAAATCTTATCATTGTAGGCGCTAAGGCAATCATGTTACCATACGCTTTGCGCCATGGCACCAAGCAAGAAGACTTGCTGGCCGAGAAGTGGGAGCTGCAACTGGCCGACTTCTTGCTCGAGTACAACTCGCCTGCGATTCGCATCGCGTGGTGGACGCACGAGACTCTGGCTTCGGAGTCGTCACGTGACCGCGACCAACTGGTGACCATGCTGGCGCCGATGTTCTTCGTGGTGACTGTGTTCACGGTGGCGTGCTGCTGCGTTGGATCGTGGGTGCGGTCGCGCCCGTGGCTGGCCGTCGGCGGTGTGCTCTCGGCGGGCATGGCGATCGTCAGTGGCGTTGGTCTGCTGCTGCTACTTGGCTTCAAGTTTACGAGTGTCGCCTACTCGATGCCGTTTATCGTCTTCTGTAAGTGGTGCATGCTTTGGCCGCGGCAGTCGATGAGTAGCAGTAGCTGTCTTTTGTGGCGCGCTTCGTGGCGTAGGGACACTGGTCGTGCAGCGAGTGAGTGACGGTTGTTTGCGGAAGACTCGACGGTCGTTGTAGCCGAGGGCGACCGTCGAGAGGTCGTGTCAATCGCGTTGTCGGCTATGCGCGCCGGAAAAACAAGGAAGCATTGTCGGCGATTCGCCCTCCCCCCGGCTCGGCTAAGACGATGCGGTGAGCGCCGCAGAAAGGAGGAAAGCAGGTTAAGATCGATTTAGCGCGACGTCGCCCTCAGAGTTCTGTGAAATCATATGGGCAAACAAGGCGTTCGGGGTCAGCCCAGGCCCCACCATTCTCTGTCTCTGCATGACGTGTCGGCGGGAACTGACCGTTCGCCCTCAGTTCGCACACAATATATCATGTCGCGTCTTACGCCTACTAATCCACCACATTTTGATTGATTCCATAAGGCCGATGTTGTGCGCACGGCCTGGACGCACGTTGACCGCGACGGGCGCGACCTCTGCGGCTGGCGGATCTTGGGGGTTTGAAAAGTGGGCATCCTTTCACTCACCCCCACTCAATCTGCAGACATCTGCACGCGGGACGGTTGACAGCGATGACTGTCGTTGACGCGAAGCGATCGAGATGAGCACTTTCAGCGATCGGCGTCGACAACGTGTTCATTCTGCTGTCGGCGTGGAGGATGACGTCAGAGCGGATGTCGCTGGTCGAGCGCACCGTCGACACTTTCAGCGATGCGGGCGTGTCCATCACCGTGACGTCACTGACCGACGCCATATCCTTCGGCGTCGGCTGCATGACCACCTTCCCCTCGGTGCAGATGTTCTGCGTCTACGCCGTCGTCGCCGTCGCCTTCGTCTATGTATATCAGCTGACTTTTTTCGCAGGTATTGTCATTTTTGTGCGGATCAAATGACTGGGGTGCTTTTTGTTCGCATCAAGAGCATAGCTGAATGGTCAATGTTTTCACCCATTGCCTCGAATCGAGTATTGCTATTGTCAGGGATAATGGTGTTGACTTCTCGTCGCGAAGTTGCCGGCCGGCACTGCTTGACATTCCGACTTGTTGCTGACCACAACCACGGGACTGGACGGCACGCCGACATGCCAAAGGCCAAAGGTCAGTCCCTTGGACGTTCTCACAATCTATTTCAATTTAATTCAATTACAAGTACAATATCAATCTATTCCATACTAGTTTCAATCGATAAATTGCAGAGGACAAATCCAAGAAGGCGCTGTCGACCACGTACTGGACGATGCGCAACAACCACCACAAGCCGACCATCAATCCCAATTTCAGCGACAAATCCATCGATCGTCACTTTGACGAAAGCTTTGAGAAAAACCACTGGTTGGCCAAGTTTTTCCGAACTACTTATGCCGACTTTCTGCTCAACCCGGTTGCTCGCATAATCGTAATAGCGGCATTCATCGCCTATTTGGGCATCTCAATGTGGGGTTGCTCGGAAGTGAAACTCGGTCTGGAGCCGAACGACCTACTTCCCGACGATTCATACGCAAAACAAACGCTGCTCATGCAAGAGAAATATTTCACAGGTTCGAACATAAAGCTTAATGAACTGTAACAATGTGTTTCTTGCAGAATACGGATCATTTTTGCATGTGTGGATGTACAATCTGTCGTCTGTCGACACAACCCGACATCGTCGCATTTGGATAGCGCTGGAGCGAGAGATCGAGCTGTACGAGCACACGGAATTCACTGCCTACAGCGATTCTTGGCTGCGCACATTCATGGCGTTCGTCAACTCGGCCGGACTGCTGATCACTCCCGAGAACTTCGTTTTCATCCTGCGCAACGTCTTCCTCAACCAGCCACAGTACGCCAAATATACGCGAGACATCCGTTTCGACGATGCGGGGGCGCGACTCGAGGCGACGCGCTTCCCCGTCCAGCTACGCTACGTCGGCTCGACGAACCAGTCAAGGGCTATGCACCTCTTCCGCCGATTGGCTGCCACCAGCGACTTGCCCACCGGCGTCTACGCCGACTTCTTCCAGTTCGCCGAGCAGTACAACGCGGTACTGCCGGGTACTTTGGCGTCGATCGCGTGTGCCGGCGGCGCTGTCATTCTCGTCAGTCTGATGCTTATTCCGAAGCCGACGGCGGCCCTTTGGGTGTCGCTGTCCATTGTCAGCATCAATGTTGGCATTTTGGGTCTCATGACTTTCTGGTCGGTGCGCCTCGATTTCATCTCCATGGTTACGATAGTCATGAGCATCGGCTTCTGCGTCGACTTTTCTGCTCATCTGGCATACAATTTCTCCAAGGCATGCGCCATATTGCATTATTATTTTCATTCGTCGATAATGAAAACTGTTTCAGGGCTCAGCACTGACCGCCGCGGATCGTATGCGAAACGCTTTGTACGCTGTTGGAACGCCAATTCTGCAATCCGGTGCTAGTACGATACTCGGCGTGTCGTTCATGGTGGCGGTGGACAGTTACGTCTTTCGGTCGTTTCTGAAAACCGTAATTTTGGTCATCGTGCTGGGTGCTATTCACGGCCTAGTAATCCTGCCCGTATTGCTGACGCTGCTATTCTGTCCGAAGTCCGGCGACCAGCCCGACGGCGACGACACGGCCAGCACGGCCGACTGCGCGCGAACGTCGCCGTCGGGCGCCAGCGGCAACTCGCGTTCGCGCAATCCGAACTTGTCAGACTCGCTGATCGCCGCCCGAGGTGGCAGCATCAACAGTTCCCTGCCGTCCGTCTCCACGGCCGTCCATATGTCGTACGGACAGTTGGCGATGCCGCTGCCGGTCGGCTTCGGCATGGGCCCAGCGGCATCGTCACTGGACGGTGGTTCTGCGCCGCCGACGACTGCTCATCACGCGCCTGCTGGGCCTCTGCGTCCGAAGCTGCCTTCGGACTGGGGATCGCGCGTGATCGCGCAATCAAGCGGTCATCGGAGACGGGGCAGCGGAGCCGAGCCGAACGCCTATGTCTATCACAATCCGTCCTTGGACACTCTTCGATGACGACTGGTCTCCGCTTGTCTCGGCTCTCGTCTGATGAACACTGCCAGACTGGTCGCTTCTGACCGTAATTGTGATGCCTAACGTCTCGTGTGATGTGCTTGCTTCAATGTGCTCTGACCTGATTTGCAGTAGCGCCAAGCGATACGTGCCAGATCGTAGTTTTGCAACCTTTGATTCTTGGCTTTCAGTTCTTATCCATGCTTGTATTACGTTCGTGCCGGTATGTGATTTGAAAGTTCTGCTCGGCTGGTGCGGTCATAGTGAGTGGAAGAGAAATGAAACAAAGCTGTTAAATTGTGAACCGATCAGAAGCGTGAAATTGAAGCACCGTGACACAAGGGCGTTAAAAAAACCGAACATCAGCCAAGACAAGCCGAACTGGCGACTAATTTGAGCTTCTCTGCGCCGCCGACTGCATTTTGTTTAGCATACTCATACTTGACGGCGCTGTTTTTCTACTCGTCTCGCCGCCGTTGCGATGTTCTGCGTCCGGGGTCGACGTGCAGACCCGAGGGGGGCGAGCAACTGATGCCGCGTCCCCATCTGCCTCGCGCCGCCGGCTCATTTCTCATCGCCGCGTCCGCTCTACCCCATGCTGCACGCCTGCCAGCCTGAACGACAGGATCGCCGCCATGGGTTAGTCTCCACTCAGCGCCATCAAGTCCGTTTTTCACTTGGCATGGCGCGTCGAGTGACCCGTGGGCGCAATTTGTCGTATCGACCGACGTCCGGCCGAGGACGACCTATTGCTCGGTCGCATAATGGGCTGATGGTCGGTGTGAGGTCATAGCCGCACGTGGACGATGGGAATCGTGTTGGTTGGTCAGTCTGGCGCGCTTATCGTTGGCGCCTGAGCGCGAAAACTGCCAATATCAGTACGTTTGTTTGCGCAGCGGCAACGGTCGTTCAGAAAAAGAGCCGGCAGGATTTGCGTTTAATGCGACTTGCGCGCGCGCTCTCAGCCCCGCAATTACGATCAGTCCTAGACGGAGCCGATGGATCGCTTGTAATAGCCACCGGATGTGCCACAGCTGCAATGGTTGCTGCAATTCGTTTCGTCATGGGTCTGTCGCCGCTGTTTCTACTTTTCCTACAAGTTACATTGTCAAAAGCCATTGTGATCGAGCACCGTCCGTGTCCGGAACAGTGCGTCTGCGTCCAAATGGTGACCAGATGTCTTCAACAAGGTCTGCATCACATACCGAAGAATATTCCCGTCGATACAACCGTCTTGGACCTGCGTTTCAACCACATATCGTCGATTGGCGTTGGTGAATTGCAAAATCTCAAGCAATTGCACACTCTTCTTTTAACTGATAATCAGCTTCGCTACATTCAAGCAGGAGCATTCGATGATCTGCGCGCGCTTCGTAATCTCTACCTTTACCGTAACCATCTGACTGTGCTATCGAAACCCATGTTTCGTGGGTTGGATAACCTGGAGACGCTGAATGTACATCGCAATTTGATTGAACGCATCGATAGCGACGCCTTCGCTTACACACCGAAAATAAAGCGGCTCAGACTCAACCACAATCGACTGCGACACGTTCCACACGAAGCGCTTCAAGCACTGCCCCAGCTGCTTACGTTGCGTCTCGACCAGAACACCATCGCTTGCGATTGTGGATCGATCGGTTTGGCCGAATTTCTCCGCGAACACAAAGTTGAGTCGGGTCAGGGCAAAGCGGACTGCATGTACCCAGCCAGTATGCGCGGACACGCTCTGTCTCAGGTGCCTATGACATCATTTCAATGCCGCAAGCCGACCATCGTCAAAGATCCGAAATCGGTTCAAGTGACTTTTGGCGGTTCGGCTACTTTCGAATGTCGCGCAGAAGGTTGGTTCATAAAAATAAGCCTTAATTTGCTGCAATAAATAACGGCAGAGCATATTTTTCAGGAGACCCTGCGCCTCAAATCGCTTGGCTGCACAACGATTCGATTCTGCTATTGAACGAGTCGACTGACGACGGTGCCAAATATACCCTATTGCCGGATGGCTCTTTGCGCATAGCGAACGCCTCTGCGACGGACGCCGGGTTCTATGAATGCGTCGCGAACTCGCCGACTGGGCAAGCGCGGGCTCGGCGCGCGCAGTTGATCCCATCGCCCCAGACGGGCGCCCATCTCAGATCGCGAGCGCCGACATTCACGCTGACGCCCAAGGACAGTGTCGTGCGGGAAGGTACTGTCGTCAAGTTACACTGCGAAGCGACGGCAGAGCCGCGTCCGGTCATCTCTTGGTACCTCAATGGCAGTCCATTGCGATCCAGTCGGCGCGCATCATTCAACCGTGATGACACCGTACTCACCATCGCTCCGTTCATCGAGCAGGATGTTGGCAGGTCAGCGCTCATCGTTGCTCAGTAGACATCATCTAATTGACTCCTTCAGGTATACATGCACGGCGACAAATAGTTTCGGCCGAGTAGAATCATCGGCGTACATTCGTCTCCTGCTCAGTTCGCCACCGAGTATTGTCGAGGCACCGGCGGGCATCGCTCTACAGCCGGGGGGTGTGGCAGTGTTCCGCTGTCGAGCAGTTGGCGAGCCTAAACCGAACCTTATTTGGCATTTCAACGGGAGTCCAATCCCCACTCTTCGCGGTCACTATGAGGTACTACTGTATAGCCACGAAAGAAAGAACAGCTGACATGGGTACTTACGGATGCAGGTTTCTGATGACGAAACAACGCTGACAATCCGGCATGTCAGCCAGCAGGACGACGGGACATACGCTTGCCAAGCGGGCAACACTGTCGGTTCGATGATGGCGGACGCTCGGCTACGGATTCACAATCCGAACCAGGCTCACTTAGACCGACAAGTGACCGACGATCTGATTCGTCAGTCGGTGCTGAAGGCGACCGATAATGTCGACAGGTAAGTCCGATTGTGGCTGCTACAGGTAAAGAATATCTGACGAATGTTACAACAACAACAGGGCGATCAACGAGACACGTGCCCGTTTGTTTCGTAGCGGCAAGAAGACGCCGTCAGAAGTGCTCGCTCTGTTCCGATTCCCCGGTCCGCAGGCGATCGAGTTGGCAAGGGCGCGAGAGATCTACGAGGAAACAATCTCACTCATACAGCAGGACGTGCAGAGCGGCCTCGAGCTCACACCGGCCGAACTATACAACAACGTCTCGTACGAATCACTGCTCGCCGTTTCCCATCTGCAAATGATCATGGAGCTGTCCGGCTGCGTTCCCGGTCAGTTCAAGAACCCGTGCACCGACATGTGCTTTCACTCAAAATATAGGTTTGTTTGTAGTAGGTTGCGTTTCTAATAATATACATACTTGGGTAGGTCGTACGACGGACAATGCAACAATCTGGATCGACCAATGCAGGGCGTTAGCCTAATGCCCTTCAAGCGTCTCCTTCCGCCCATCTATGAAAATGGCTTCAATTCGCCGGTCGGCTGGAATTCGAATCGTCGGTATTTCGGATTCCCAAAACCGAACGCCCGATCGGTTTCGATCAAAGTCATTTCAACCGATCGAATCACGCC
Organism: Plectus exinocaudatus; assembly: GCA_034698105.1. Lineage (NCBI taxonomy): Eukaryota > Metazoa > Nematoda > Chromadorea > Plectida > Plectidae > Plectus > Plectus exinocaudatus. The sequence continues at coordinate 7,804 of JAQGAX010000151.1, read as the reverse complement.
GAATTTTCAATTCAGCGCCATGCTCATGCAGTGGGGTCAATTTCTAGGTACTGTAATTCATTCAAGGTAACCGAAAATCACGTGAAAGTTTAGATCACGATTTGGATTTTACCGCAGCTGCTACAAGTCGCGAAGTGTTTGCAACCGGCGCTTTCTGCAACCGCACCTGCGACAACATAGCTCCTTGCTTCAATATTCCGCTGCCGCTAGAAGATCCTCGCCGTAACAATCGGTTCGACCGAGCACCAGTTCAGAGACTCGCAACTACACCTGTTCCTTTCAGCCGCGATCTCGAGTTGCCGTGCATCGAATTCGAACGTTCGAGTGCTGTTTGCGGTTCCGGTGAGACATCGGTCATTTTCCGCCGTGTATCCTACCGTGAGCAAATGAACATTGTACGTTAGTGCTCGGTACGTAAACGACTTTACCGAATCGTTCAATTGCAGATTACCAATTATTTGGATGCGTCCAACGTATACGGTAGTAGCGAGCAAGAGGCACTTGATTTGCGTGACTTGTTCAGCGATCACGGCCAGCTACGTTTCGACATTGTCAGTCACGCCCAGAAGCCGTACCTACCATTCAACCGAGACGCGCCGATGGACTGCAAGCGCAACACGAGCGAATCGCACCCCATCCGCTGCTTCATGGCCGGCGACTTTCGTGCGAACGAACAGCTCGGCTTGCTCAGTATGCACACCCTCTGGCTGCGAGAGCACAATCGCATCGCCGCTCGCTTTCTCATCATCAATCCTCACTGGGACGGCGAAAAAATCTACCAAGTAGGAGCTATCATAAATATTGCGGTGTTAAAACGCCTCGCTATTTTGCAGGAGACTCGCAAAATCATTGGCGCTCAAATGCAATACATCACGTACAAACATTGGTTGCCAAAAATCTTGGGCCCTGAGGGTCTAAAGCTGCTGGGAGAGTATCGCGGTTACGATCCCGCCGTGGACGCTACCATCGCCAACGCCTTCGCCACGGCCGCCCTTCGCTTTGGCCATTCGCTGATCAACCCGTTCCTCTTTCGGTTCGACAACAACTTTGCTCCAACTCGCGCCGGTCACTTGCCTTTGCACGAAGCGTTTTTTGCTCCTGAACGGCTGTTGAGCGAAGGCGGCATCGATCCAATCTTGCGAGGACTGTTTGCCAGCCCGGTCAAGTTGAACTTGCCCCATCAGGTGGTGAATCGCGAAGTGACCGAGCACTTGTTCAGCAAGGCACACAATGTAGCACTCGATTTGGTTGCATTGAACATTCAACGCGGACGAGATCATGGACTTCCAGGGTAGGAGGGCCTAAGCGATTCAACTTCTGTGAAATGATCAACAGAGCTTTATTGCAGCTACAACGAGTGGCGCGCTTGGTGCAACTTGACCGTGTTTGAAGATTGGACTGAAGCGGCGTCGGTCTTTCCCGACAACCTCGTGCGAACAAAACTGCGCGATATGTATGGTCATCCGGGAAACATGGACCTTTGGGTGGCTGGCATCATTGAAACACCTCTACCCGGCGGCTTATTGGGTCCCACTTTCGCTTGCATTGTGGCCGACCAGTTTCGACGTCTGCGCGATGGCGACCGTTTCTGGTTAATTTCAAATTTCTGTAGTCCAATTCTAACGTGTTGGTAGTTTAGGTACGAGAATGAGGGTGTGTTCACGCCGCTCCAAGTCAACGAATTGCGCAAAAGTTCGCTGTCGCGGGTGCTCTGCGAAAATGGCGACGACATCGACCGTGTGCAAAAAGACATTTTTACCTACCGTAACTTTAGCCAATCGCCTGCGTTTTACGAGTCATGCGAACAAATTCCCGCTATCAACTTGAACGTCTGGCAGTCGTGCTGCGAATCGACGTGTGCTTCCGAATCTCCGGTAAATGAGAAAGACGACGAGAAGGAGCAGCCGCGTCACAAACGAGCTCACAGCATGTACCGTCGGGAGGATCAGACGAGGATCGACGGTCTCGAACAGCTGGTCGACGAAATGCGATCAGAAATTGATCGCCTCAGTCGTGAAATGAATCAAGAAAAACAACCGACTAGTGACGGGTGTACGGTAGACAACAAAATCCGAGAAAACGGCAGCAAGTGGACGGTGGACAACTGCACTTCGTGTTCTTGCAAGGTAATGTCGACTACTGTTTCTGCATCTTACATATTATTCGATTCCAGGATGGACAAGTCTGGTGTTCAAAGCAGTCTTGCCCAATTCTCACCTGCAAAAATCCCATAGTGCTACCATTCAACTGCTGTCCGGCTTGCGCGTAGACAACGCAACAATTTCATCCCAAATATCTTGAAATTCAGCGGGTTTGCGTAATTTATGTGTAACTACGCTTACTGGTACTATCGCCTGCGTACTACTTGACGTGGAATGGTTGAAGTAAAGTTGATAATTTTACCACAGAAGCAAGCGCATGTGTCTCAGTAACAAGTGGCATAGAATGCAATGTATAAGGTCTAACACAATCACAAATTGATGACATCTAAAACTTCAGTACATAGTCATATTCTCGTCTCAATCAATTCAAGATTCATTCCAGCAGCAAATGTTTCACAAATCAGAAAGTATCAAGGATGACAAGCTTGATTGAAAAATGGTCGTCATGTAAAAAATCTGATATTCACCTGGAAACCAGCGGAACGGCGCTCGATGATGAGCTGGCGGTATTGGTGGAACGGAATAACGCCTGCGGATCGGACACGACCACCAATCCGAATGTCGTCGTCACTACTGGCATTGACTTGGATACATTGACGCTGAGCAGCGGCGGCGGATTAGTCGGCGAGGCAGTGTTCGCGTAAAGGTTGTTGTTGGTGCTGAGCACTGCGGTCAGAGACGGCGCCGACGTCCGACTGTTCGGCAGCGCGACCGGACCGTTGGGCAGCGGCAGTGTCAGATTGTCGTGCCCAATAGACAGCACCGACGGCGGCAGCGACGTGGGCGACGTGAACGTAACGGGCGTGGAGCTGCAGCACGTGCTGCTCACCATTCCGCCGTTCTTGCTGATCGGAAAGTCGGTCATCAACGAATGTGCGGGCAGCATCGGTGGCGGCGGGCGATTGAGCATCGACTTAAGCGTCACGTTCTTCACCGAGTCGGACGTCGTCGAATGTTTAATTTCGATTGTCGTACTACTGTTGCCGTTCGAGTGAGTAGTAATCGTTGGCGACGGTCCAGTCAGAGCAGTGATGATTTGACTCGGTTTGGCAGCCAGTGGAGAAATTTTTGGCTTTTTAACCTCGGGCGGCGGCTGACCCGTGAAATTGTAGCAAGTTCTCTTGGCATTTTCGAGCGCCGCTTTCATCATAGCGGGGGACACGGGTGCCTTGGCCGTCGGCGGAGCACCAGTCATGCGCTGCAGAGGTGGCACGGGCGATGGAGTGGACGACGTCGACTCGGACGACAGCTTCGAGCCGGTTTTCGAGTCTGGCCGCATCGCACCATTGCTGGTGAGTGAGCCATTGCACACGATAACCGACTGTCCTTCGATCGTCGGCGATGGGTTCTTGGTCTTCTTGGACGGCGACGACGGCTTGCGTTTCTGACGTCGACCACCGACGGGCACAGGGGTGGGTGTCGCGGCACTGGCAGGCGTTGATGTCGTAATAATGGGAGGGTGAGCCGACTGCGTCTGCGACATGTCGAACAGCTTTGTGTTCAGGCTGTTCAGCGCAACTGTGAACGTGGGCACGTTGGGCGCTTTCGACGGCTCATCGGCATCAGTTAACGGTGGCGGCTCTGACTTGAGTGGCGACGCTTCTCTGGTCAACTGCGGCATCTGTTCTAGCTCTGGTGCATCCTCTTCCTCGCGTAAATCCGCCTTACACAGCGTAAAATACAACTGCATTGGCGCATTCTGCAAATGCAACGGTTTAGCACGATAAACCCAAGAAAACGCAGTCCGTACCCTTCGCCAACTGTAAATGTATGCTATATCCATCAGCGACATCGAATCATCCAAAGGCTCGTTCATTTTTTGCAACAGCTCAATCTAAAAGAAAGATACACGTGAAATACTGCGAGCGATACTGCGAGCTTACCTCAAAGTTACCCGTCAGTTCCAGCTTGTACCGCAGCAATTTTTTCAAAATGCCCACCGTCACCGCGGCCGGGCAGCGGAAATATCGTTTAAAAGTCAAAGTTTTGTCGCTCTTGTCTTTGCTAGGTCGCTTTCGCTTCAATGGCGTCTTCGGCGACGACATGTCGGCAAGACTGCGCTCGAATTCGGTGGGAGACGCGACGTACTCAACTGCCAATGAGATGTTTTCGTCGGGCGTGCAGATGAAGGCGGCCAACTCGACCAGATGCCTGTCGAAGAGCTGAACACGACCGGCAGATCCATCCGCTGCAAAAACAGAGCACATCGTCGCAACGGCGAAGGGTCATTGCACACTGCACATCCAATCAACAGACAGGCCGGCAATCAATCAAGCAACGGGCCAACGCAACGAACGCACTGACCCTTTTTCTTTCGCTCGCAGAACTGTCGATAGAAGTCGCCTCGACGCTTCAGCTCATCTGAAATAGCGCTGAGGTTTCGTTAATAACTATAGAGGCACATAGAACCGCATCAGATAACATCGCCGCATCGATCTGTCCAATCGCGCCAATTACGTAAGCACTTGACCGACCACTACCGAGGATGCATAAAACGCCCAAAACCATCATCATCACCAGGCTGCTGTCTTCTCACTAATAACCCGTCGTCAGGTGCTTTTGACGGCAGGCATTCAATCTCTCTGCGATTTCTCACAGGAACCGCGGGCGGGTAAAGCAGCGGACAGGGGAAGGCCCCCACGGCGGTTTAATGTTCTCGCTTTGGCACCTGGTGTGACCTGGGTCGCGCGAGACCGTCTACAGTAACCGGGCGCCGAGAGGCCGGGCCAAACAAAGCGCACCCCCCGGCGGGTCACCTCCTCGCCTGACAAACAGTCGGTCGCCGCCGCGTGCTCAAACGATCCCACTTCCGTCGCATATCGCATTAGCGGCGGCCGGCAAAAAAGACCCTATTCATGTAGTAATTTACCTTTGTACACTGACGGTAAAAGTTTGTAGACTAGGTCCTGTAGAGCATTGTCGCTGTGGAACGGCGTCGTAGTGTCGTGCAGTTTGACTTCGACGCCGCATTTCGGGCAATGGCGATCCTTGGCTAAGTGACGTAGCAGACACGATCGACAGACTAAAACGATGGCGTATCGATGGCAGAAATGGCATCGTCAGCTGTCAGCGGTAGGGGTGCCTAATCAACAGCTGAACAAATGCGGCCGTCGGTCGAAAAGGTCATTATGCACCACCGTCGCGCTTTTGTTCCCTCATCTGCACAGCGCCCTCGGCGTCTTATTCGCCTGATTAGCTGTCGCCTGACGACCCAATCCGACCCACACGTACGAGCACGGTCGCCACACAAAAAAACGACCGAAACTTTGACACTAAGCATACTGCTTCAGAATATGTACTGTAGTTTGCCAATTGGACGGTTGCCAAATGCTTTGCATTGTCAATTTATCAAATAAGCTGCTATCAAACTATGCAAAGGAGAAGGAAAGGCACTCAAAAGTACGAAACAAAGAAACAGTTGCTTAGTTGCGCTCGTTCGACTTATCCACCGTATTATTGTGGTATTAATGGTACAATAAGACCGTACCATGCGTTGCACAAACATGGGGGAATAGTGATATCAGCCGCCTATATCTCAGCAGTGGTATCAGAAGAGCGCAGAAACGCAAACGGGCGGCCGCGCGGGTCGCAAGTGAGAAAAGCGATGCGGCAAGATAAAACCGACTGCATGCGCGGCCGAGCGACATTCGTCCGCTCGTTGCCGCCGCGCAGCACTCGTCTCCGCTTTTTTGCAACATTCATCCGTGGCGTTCGCCAGCTTAGCTTCCGGTGGCGCCGAGCGGCGGCTCATCGCGCGAGCAACGGTCCGCAGCGCCCCGGCCAGCTGATCACAATTGGCCGCGTCAATTAGCAGCGTTCGGTCGCGTTTCGCGTCGCTGTCATTACGGTCGTCGCAGGCAATCTCGGTCGAGCGTCAATAGCGAAGGATCGGGAAGAAAACGGGCAAACACCGTCTGCGCCCGTCGTCGCGGCGCAGCAAAGTCTCCGTGTCAGCATAGCACAATGCGCAACTGCTCAACAAGACGGACGGCGCATACAGGCTGCGACTACGCGGCAAACACACATTTGGTGCAATTTGGCGCATAAGCGCGCCGGTCATGAGGTCGCTCAAGGCCGCCGCGAATAAAGTGCCGCCATCCAAAAACGTGTGACAACAGTAGCGTGCGACACGACGGCGAGCCACTTACAAGAGTGTAGACAGTCGGACAACGTGCTCGCGTCGATGAAGTAGCCTTTGCACAGCGGACACAGCAAGTGCGCGTTCAGGTCGCTGAGCTTCGGCTTGGCCTTCATGGCAATAAACGGGACGAGGCGGTGAAACACGCACGACCTGAAAAGAAAACGTTGTCGAGCAGGCAAGTCAACGACCGCACGATCTCTGCGCACAGCCCCTATGGTCGGTCTGCGCCCGGACGCACCGGGATGTCGGCGTCTAAACTCGTTTTTCATTGGTAAACCGCTTCACCAATCGGCGCGCGACGACGTCGTCTCGACCGACGCACGCCCATTGGTCGGCACCGGGCCGATCAATGCACTCGCCGCAGGGAACCTCGCAGCACACAGCAAACATAGAGCAGACGGCCGCTGGTCGGAAAAGCCGATAGTTTATGAGAAAGTACGCCGCCAAGACCGAGCCGGACACTAGTTTTTCCATCGGACGATGAGCAGCGCCAACTACGACGTGAGAGGGCGAGGAAAAGGGCGCAACAACACGCGCGCACACGCACATACACAACAGTATCCACCGTAAATCGGCCAACGCAGTCCGTCCTATTTCCACAGCGCACGACTACGACGCGGCGAGGCAGCGCACACAAATCGAACGCGCCAAGCACAGCCTCGTCGCTCGGCGGGCGGACGCTCGCTCGCGTAAAGAAGAAATGGCGGGTCGGTCGGACGGCCGGCTGTTACGGTGTGTGCGAGGCCGCCGCCGCGCGCAGCCCCGCCGCCTCGCCACCACAACCATCAGTCCGTCTCGCTCAGCCGTCGCTCTCGGCCACCTATCGCCCAAGGCCGCCGACGCCCAATCGCCGCGTCGTCGCGGGGCGGAGTCCATCGATCGCCCGACCAATCGGCGTCTCTACCGGCGCCCCCGTCGACGTCACCCGCGCGCTTCGAAGCGGCCCGGCGCGAACCCGCCGACGGCTGTCTGCAACGGCATCTCGCCGACGCCAGCTGTCCACCAACACACCCGCCAACTAACTCTGCTGCTCCGTCAGCATGCGAGCCCGCCGAGGTCAGTCGTCCTCAACCAACCAATCGCCGTTCGACCCACGAGGAGGACATTCATCGTTCTATCAACTTTATCGTTCAATCTACTTTATGCGACCGATCAACGCTGACACTCTATTTGTAGGTCCAAGCAAGCAAAAACACGCTCTCATAACCTATCACATATCTAATAACAGAGAAAATATTTGACTATCAGTTGCGCAATTTAAAATTTAACGCTGCGATGTGCATGTGCTGCCCCGCTGCGCGATGTGAGTTGTGACAATGAAATCTCCGGTTGTTCCGACTTTGAGCGCCATCAAGCTTATTATGGCAATATTTTCGAGGTCGTTGGGCTAGCTGTTCGTACAGACACACGCACCAGTCATTATACAAGTGAGGTCAAGAATACAATACAATTTCGGGATAAGTCAAACCTAGCTAGTTAACCAATTCGACAAACGATCACA